>VZTX01020299.1:204751-488987 GCA_013400915.1 Pardalotus punctatus
CCCCCAGCCTATACGTAGGTAATTTTTGGGTTGATTTTGGTTTTAGATTCATTGATTTTAGATTTTAGCTTGCTTTTTCTCTGTGTGCTTTAACCATCTAGTGAGTAGTAGAGTGAACTTTGCCAATGAACTTTGCTGTGCTTTCACTTTTTTATTAAACCTGCTTTTGCTGATGTCTCTTTAAGCAACCTTGAAACATTAATTTGCAACAGCAGATAAATAGTTTAATTGTGCAGAGTACACAGTAGCATTCTTTTCTTTTTTTAAATACAATTATCACAGGTCTAGTTCAAGAAACCTTTTCAAATAAAAAAAAATCTTTGATGACAAAACTTAATTGTCATCACAAGCAGATGTTATCTGTTTAACCAGCCATTTAATATTGCTGGTCTTTTATTTTCCCTTCCTTCCAACTAATGCATTTATATTATATTTTAAAATGTAACATTTTCAAAGATTAAATGATGTCTTTATGTGACTGGACCATGCACATTTATGGCAACAGTATTACCATAACTCTTTGCCATACTACGATGGAATTTCTACTTGCCTGGTTCATTGCAAACCCCACTCAACAGCTGTGCTGCAGATGTAGTCACACATTCATGTGCAATTGCTTTGTCTCAGCACTGTCTGGATTCCCATACCTTAGAAAATGTTCCCATCTGTTTTTAGAGTGAAATCTTGCTTGTATCACACCCACCACCTGAAAATTGGCTCATCATCACTCACATGAATAGATCTACAACTAGTAGCAAGGCACTCTGGTACTCAAGGTAGACTGATTATAAAAAAAATATAGAATTAATGGTGTAAATGTCACAGTAACAATTTTGATGTTCATATCTTTTTTACTGTTGATGCTAGTCTTATCATGGAGCAGTTTAGAGGGGATCTTTTTATACATGTGAAATTTCAATGGCTTGAAAGATTTTGGATTACATTTGCTTTGACCTCCCAAAATAGTGGTAGGAATTTTCTCTGCTTAGCTAACTATCACTGGAAATTGTTTTGAGCAACTGTAGATCATCATCATCATGTTTCACTGCTAATCAGAAAGCATCTGCAGCACCATATAGCAGACATGAAATGCATGAACTGTAGTAGGTCTATTTAATGGAGCAACAATTATTTTACTCTTTGCTTATTGAAAGGTAAATCTAATGCTGGCTAATGAATTCCACCCCAGCTGTGCGTGATCTTATAATTACATGGTTCAGGCTCCACATTGGCTAATCAAATGGTTTCTTGAGCTCATTTTTACAATGATTCAGACCCTAACTCACTGAAGTATTTGCCTAAAATCAGGTTTACTCAGTGGCCAGTGGAACCAACTTCACTGGCTTAAATGGATGGCTGAATACATACAACTTCTTCACATACTTGCTTTTAAGGCAGGTTCTGGCACTAGTTTGATGCATAAAGATCATACTGTGGAACCAGTTACTGTATTTGGAATTAACATATTGATTTCTGCCAGAAATTATTATTTAATATATAGTGTCATTAGCATAAGACAGTGTTTCAACACATCCATTATATAATCTAAAAGTAAAGAAATCCAATGAATAAACTCACTAGAGAGAGTAGTCAGTACAATATCCCTTATATACATATTTCCAATCAACAACCATTTTTTTTCTCTAAAATCTGTGGATTATCAGATTCTTCTAGTGTCTTTTTTTAATGTTTTGTTTCCAGCAAAAGATCTCTCTCTGCAAGAAAACACAGGAATAATGTGTATCCATGCATCAGCCATTTAGCTGTTAGCAAACAGAGATAATGGCCACTGGGAATGTAAAAGCTAGACTACTTGGCTGCTCTGACAAATGAAATCCAGGAGTAATGAGTCACACTAGATGTGATCCTTTAAAAAGAAACATTGGCAAACTCTCAGATTTTAAAATAACTTTGCTGAGATCAAGTGGAGCTGTCTTCAGCCATGATGAAAAAGCTAAAAATGAGTATCTGACTGTGCAGATAATTCCAGCAGCCTGGCAGCATTCATTCGCGAAGCAGCCCAGCCTGATAAGGTGCTCACACTGATGCTAATGCGAACTGGATGGTGTGGATACGCATTGCATAATCACTGCATACATGGCACGTTCATTCATACACTGCTGTCTGTGGTTATCAGCCTAGAGGGATGATAATGTACATGCCTGCTAGCCAGCCTCTGCTCCGGGGGATTTTGTTTTACTCTGCACTGACAGGCAAACTGCAGAGTGCTTGCTTTCCCGAGCAAGGGAGGCTGAGTACATTGTCCCCAGCAATTTTAGCAAATTAAGTCAAAGGGAAGAGTGCAAGTATGTGACCCACCAGTAATGGTTGAAGGTGGATCCTCTTCAGAATATGTAAAATACAAAAGTCTTGAGCTGGATTTGCAAGATGGATATTAACTCAAAAATTACCTATATGCTTTGGCTTCTTGAGGTAATGTGCTGTTTGCATCCCTTAGTCAGAAATAAAAGGCAAGAATTTCATTGAGCTTTGCCTGTTTGCTCCACCTGACTGCGAACTAAATCCATCCACTGCTCTGCAGTTTTTGAAAACAAACCTTTGTCTGGTACTTCTTGCTGAAGGAAAAGTTTTTTATCACTTCTCCACAACTCATGATGGCCCACATCCAGTTTGTGATTCAGGTACACCTACAAAAAATATTAGAATAACATAAGATCTCTCATCTGTCTGAAAAAATAGTGCGTGCAGAAGTTCAGTGCCTGCTTAACTTTCTAGTTCAGCAAGAAAACCTCAAACAAAGTTCAGGGTTATAGGAAGAAAGTCTACCTGTCAGCATATATCTTTTAGGCTTTGAGGAACCACACATTAATCAGGAGAAGCAAGGCAGTGAGCAGAAACAAACAAGGTGAAAAATCCCAGACACACTCCAGTTTTGTCAAAGTGGATTTCTTACAGAGATCTCTTCAGGTAGACTTCTTTTGACTCCTAATTAAATGATCCTTGCTGGATGAAATCAAAGCTTGCACTTCACTGCTCTGCTTTGGCAGTGTACCATGCAAACTACTAACACTGCTGACTGAAATAATTTTATTAGGCAGCAGAGAATTTTTTAAATGCTTAAATTAGAATCACAGCTATTCATACTTTTTCAACATTGTATGATTTTGTGTCTGTATGTGAGTATCAGGAAAGAAACTGTAGACCTACAGTAGTGTTTGGCAGTGTTCTGTAGAATATTGGAATTTTACAGATACGTCAGACTACAGAAATTAAATTGGGAAATACAGAAACGAATGATGTATAAAATTCAAAGCAGAAATGTCACTGATCACTGATATAACTATTATATTCAGAAGGAGGCAAAAATTCAGTTTGACTCTCAGGCAGGTTTGCAATACTTCCATTTTATCTAGGCTACTTGTGCTTTCCCAGCAGAAAATTCACATTAAATAACATTAAGCAGAGAAGAAGAGACAGTGCAATAGTGGAGTCTCTGTAAAGGTATTATCACTGGGAGATAGGGTTGCCTGAGTTATTCATCACTTGGTATATAGCAGATATTTCAAAGAGAAGTAAAGGAAGGCATAAGCAGCATTCTTAAAATGCCCTTGCATTGTTTCTTTGTATATATTTCCCTAGATTATTTTTTAAATATGAGACCAAATTAACTGATTACAAGGGAAAAAAAAACTTCATAACCAGTGCATCAACCTCTGGATCTTTTCTATAAGGGATCCAATTCAACCCTGCTGAAATCAATAGGAGTCTCTCAATTACATAGATTTCTATATTTTTAGTTTTCATCCTAATTTATTGAAAATGTTTTTCAAATGTAATAGTTTAGGACATTATACAACTAGAAAAAATCCTCTCTGTGCTTTTTCAAAGCCAGGAATGACCCCTGACATGAACAGGGAGATAGCAGCATGATCACCAGCAGTCAGAGTGAACATTTTAATGGCAAATTGGGAATGAATGAGTAGAGTGAATCCCTCTACTTGAGATCCTACCTGTTGTCTTCAGGTGAGAAGGGAGAAAGGATATATTTCCATAATGAAAGCTCTCTTCTCTGTAGGGTCCTTACCACATACAGATACCTTTTGGTAACTGAACATGTTTGCATTACAGAAATGTCCATGGGGGAACAGGAAACTGATGGCAGAGTAGAGGTGAAATGGCCAAAAGGGAAGATTTTTCAAAAGTACATGCAATTTTTCATACGGCTTTATAATTGATCAGGAAAAAAAATAGATAACATGATCCGGTGTCATGTCAGGCACATGTGTAGTGAGATACTTCTTTTGTTTTGGTCGACAGTTTGTCAGAAGCAGTGATTAATCACTGTGTCTTAAGCACAGAAAAACTAAAAGTCAAGCATAGGACTATCTCAGCCAAGGGAATACACACATTGTCAAAAATGAAGACAAATATGGAATTATATGAAATAAAACCAGAAAATAACGGAAGGAATCATTCAGTGATTTTTCCACTCTGAGACTGGAGTGGAATTATGCCATTTCTGATAGACATTTGTCCAAACATCTTTTAGAGATTTCTCAGGTGGGATTTCCAGTGCTCTCCCAAACTCTCTGCCCCAGAACTTCATTTTTCTTCTTCCTGGAAAATTTTTCCTTTTGTTCAACTTGTATTTGCCTTGCCATAATTTAAGATAGTTTGATCTTATTCCACAGGCAGACAAAGGGAAGAGTTCATTCACCTCCTCATCTACGATTTTAGTTATTCAAACTTAGTCTTTGCACCAGAAATATCCAACACCTTCATTTTTCCCCAAACATCCCCTCTTAATCTTCATCATTTTCACTGCTGTTCTTTGGTGTCTCTCCAGCTAATATACATCTTTCTTGTTCTCCATCAACCAAGCTGGCTACAGAACACATGGCGAAGACAAAACCTCACTCAGAAATGTTATGGTTGTAACACAAGATAAACTTAATGAGTAAACATACATGCATCTGTCTCTCTTTTGCAGACAAAGGTATTTTTATTAGTAACTCATTTTAAACCTAGTTCCTCACTGCAGATTTGCTGTATTACCCTCTGGCTCACGTGTGGTTTAGTATTTGTGCAAAAAGGCAGAGCTTTGCATTTTTTTAGCTTATTGAATTACATTCTGTTTTTCCAGGCTATTTGTCCAATTTATCAACACTGCTGTAGTTCTGATCCTGTTTTGTCATACATATATTGCCCAGCTGGTGCTCTCTGCAAACTTAATAAACATGCTCTCCATCCTGTCTTGGAATTCACACATGGAAGCACTGCATACCATTCAGGATAATTCTTGTAAACACCCACTCTAACCATGCCTCTAATTTGATCAGGAATTAGTGACACCTACTCTTTTAGTGCATATCTCCCCACTGAGTAATGCACTCACCTAACCATTTTTTTATCTAGTCTGCATTTCCCAAGCTTGCACATGAGAGTCCAGAAGCATACAGAAATTAAAACATATGGCATCTACCAATTTTTTCCCTATCCAGAAGACCTGTTATCCTATCATCGTACAGTCATTCCTTTAATTATCAAAGTTCATGTTTCATAGCAGCAAATCCATGTAACTTAAAATTAAGTCCTGACATAAGCTGTAGAAACTTATCGAGAAGAAAAGGCATCCAGAAGAACAAGGTAGCAAGGCCTCTGTTATCTGAGTTCACTATGTACTCCACTGTAAACATACTTTTAGAATATTTGCAGGCACTGGGTTATAATGTCTCATCAAAAAAGACACTTTTTGCTTATCAAACCATAGGATGTGCTTTTTTAGCACCTTTCAGGATGAAAAACACTTAGAAGATCACACATTGGTCTGGAAGACTCCTGGAAGACCATCACGTAAATGAAGTGATGAATCAACTACTAGTTTCAAAAAATACATCCCCAATACAGTCAGTTTTATAAAAGGGGCACTATATGCCCAAAATATGGGTGTGAAGGATTCCCTGGAAAAATATTGTTTATCGTGTTAGCCTCAATACAGTTCAGTATCCACAAGAGTAAAGTATTCTCTAAATATTAGATACAGGACCATAGGGGAAGTGAAATATTCTTGCTCCCTACCAACATGTTGAAACTTCACATAAACAGGCAAGCTAAGGGAGTACAAATATTGTTGAACTGTATCAGTTTCCAAATAAAGAAGCACCTTGGTGCAAGCTCACAAAAGGAAACGGTAGTGACAAGAAAAGGCTAATGCTTTACAATTTTGGACTTCATTCAAATGGCTCAAATACTATGTCAATTTAGAAATTCTATTCAAAGCTTCTCTTGACCTCCTGAAAAATGGACAGAAATTCCAATAAGTAGATATTTTGATGAATTTATTTTTAGAAGAATTTTTCCAACTTGGTAAAAACAACAGGAAGAACATCAGTGCTTCTGATACCCATCTTAATAGCTGGTGGTGATGATGAAACAAAAATATAATTTAAACCATTTCAGAACCTTAAGAAGTTTGACTTCAGCGTGAGGTCCAAGACTGAGAAGACTAAATGATGAATCTGCATTTTTAGATGTTTTAAAAGGGGTTGGTACTCTACCTTGACAAAGTATTTGCAGCTCTAGTGGTGGCTCAACATGTTTTTACTGGCCTTCCTACACAATCTCTTGACCACTTTAGTTTGAGTTATCAACATACCCCTAAAGCTGCCTCTCTGCCACTACATCTCTGCTCACCATCTGCAGGGACCCTGGTCTGCTCCTAATCTCAGGAAGATCTTGCCAATGTTTCCTACCTTTAACAGAGCCACAAGAACAAAATCTGTTTAGAGGGTTATGCTCTCAGCTGGAGGAAACCCCTTTTCCCGCCCATGTCTTCTCACAAATAGGTTGCTGTGTTTCCTCTCATGAAGGTAATCTCTTCAGCTGAGGTAAGCACAACAATTTTTTTCTCTACTTTTTATTAATACAATGTAATTAAATCAATTTGTGGGGTCACAAAGCATAAGGAAAAGAAAAAAAGTGGTCCTGGACACCTTAACATATAACAACTTCAAGTGAATAGTGAGAAATAGAAATATTTTAAGGATATATGCAGACATCTGTGACACTGAATCCATATAGAACATATAAATCAGCCCAGGTATCAGAAGAGCTTACTATTTCCTTTTTGGTCTGATGTTTATCTCCTTTCACTTGTTCAATACTTGCAATTAAAACCTTATCTTTAGTTTTTTCCCAAATTATTTTCCACTTTACTGAACTGAAACTACTGCCAGAAGTCATAATACTTAGACTTTGTCCATAATATTTCATCAACAGATTTTTGGATGTAATCTCATTTAAACTGTCCAGCCCCTCCCATCCTTCCTCCATGGGAAATTCCCATTGGCCAGAGAAAGTGCTGATATTTCACAGAAGAAAAGAAAAGAAAGCTTGGAATTGAAGGTACTTTGATTTGGATGAACTACTGTGCTGTCACAGACTTTCCTCATACCCCCCCTTCTCCTCTAGAAGCCAAGTATTTTACTAAACACAAAGCGACCTGTGCAGCAGTACCTGGCTTTGAAGGTACCACCCACAGCTCCCCAGCTGAGGAGTCACCACACCCCCTGGGACACGGAAGGATGATTCCACATGACAGCCCTGTCAGAGGGCAGAAGGGGTGAGTAAAGCGAGTTACAGTGCAAGACCAATACCCCACTGCAATGTCGCAGTCAAATATTCAGAATTTATTTATTTATTTTTGTTTGGCAGCCAAAGTTCTTGTTTTTCCAAAGAAAATGACAACAATGCTAATGATGCAGAAAAGACCCCCCATTTTCTGATGAGACTAATGGTAATTATTTACTCACATACCCTGCAGAAAGGAAATGGGATTCCTCCTTCTGAGTTATTTTAGAAAAGTTACCATGCACCCCTACAAATAATGATGGTGGAGTAAAAGAGTTACACTGGTTTAAAGGAGTTCATGTGCCACCATCAGTGTTCTAACTTTTGTTGGTAGGAAAGACATCCTTGTTTTTTGTTGATATTACCTAATGAGAGAGAATATATGGAAGTCATCAATAGATCTGTCATTGCTGGTTATAGCATCTCAGAATAGACATATTAAATATCCTCCTTTTTTCCCCTCTCAGGGCAGTATAGCTGTAAACAACTTTTCATATATCAGTGGTTGACTCTTGTGGGAATACTGAGATTTTAGCATTCAGTGTGCCAAGCTAAGAAGTGAATTTATGCTTGTGGATTTACACTGTGAAGACTCAAGGAAGTGAGACATTACTCACTCTTAGTTTGGGCCAGTAATACTAGACTATTATTAAAAAAGGCAAAAACATATGTCTAAGATGGTGTATCATGACAAATTAGAAGGCAAGGAATATATTTGAGAGTGCATGTTATTTTCACTTCTAGCCAGTTTCAAAGCCTTTGTACTTTATTCTAAGAATCACAATCAAACTTTACTCTTCTTGATTTGTTCCCAAATGATTCTTTTCTGCAGAAATACCAGATACGTTTTTCAGTTTTGATTTGGGCTGCCAATTCCTTTCACTCTTGACAACAACAAATCTCTAAAACAATTCTTCCACACTCACTGTTTTGCTGAGCAGCCCTTGAGGAATACAGAAGAAGAATCAAGAATACAAAGTGGCTTGGCAACACAGCAGCAATTCTGGATCTATTTGCTTCTGAGCCTGTTTAACAATGTGCTCCCTGTGGGGGTTACGACATGCCCTGCAATACCAGGACAGTCTCTCTAGACCTGATATTCAATTTACACAGGGTGTCCAGTCTTAATGGACCTTGAAAAACAGATATGATGGAAATGGAGACTATGGCTACAGTATCCCTGTAGAAGAACAAAAGGAATATGAATTCCAGCAATGATTTTGAGAATCCTAGTATAAGGAAAAAGTGAAAAATAATTAAGTCCTCTTGTGTCCAGAGTTCCTTTACATACATATTTAAAGTGTTATTTGTGGCTCCATCCTCTGAAATTCTATAATTGTTTGCACTGGGTCTTTCAGCTGGCACAGTTTGTTATCTTGCTTAAGGTTATATCAAGAAAAATGCACAATGGTAAGTGTCAATGCCCCTTCTTGGCACCATATTCAGTTTTTTTTTAGGATTAAGTTATCCCAGAAACTTTAGTTGGCATTACTTCAGGCAAAGTTTAAAGATATCTGCCAGTGCATTAGAAAATGCCCTAATACAGAACTAAATGACGTTGCCAGAAATGTTGTTGAAAGTAGAAAATTAAAGATTGCGCTCTGGGATATATCTTACTTGTTAAAGATGGAGAACATCTGAAATGACAATTTTATTTTGAGGAAAAAGGACCATGGGCTTTTTGGTTAAACATTTATCAGGCTTACCATCCCAGCCTGCAGCCTGCTAAGAATTCAGGGTAGTGTATCCAAAGAGCCAATGCCCGGACTTGCTTTGGATGTCCTCACAGACATGATTGGAAACATGATTTATTGACAAAAAACTCCCACAAAGAAGGTGAAAAGAAGGTGCACCCTGTCTAGCAGCTGTTGGGTATTGCAGAAAGCTCTGCTAACTTGAATAGGAAAAAGTAATACAAGATCCCACATAGAATTCAACAGCTATAAAAACCCATTTAAATTCCTTTTTGCTGCATAACCAAGGATGCAAACAAGGATTCACATTGGGTATCTCTTAAAAAAAATCACCAATATAGATAAATATTAGTAAGCAAAATTTTAAAGACTAGTGGAGTTAAGAGAAACATATTTTCCTGACATATGTTGACTCCCATATTAAAGACATTTTTAAAGATGTGAATGGTTTTCATAGTGCCTCTTACAAGAAACAAGACAAATATTATTATGTAACCTCAGTTTAAAATCTCTGCATCCCAGGTGACTTCAGATTGCTCATGAACGTAAATCACAAAGATCCGCAACAAAGATAACATTATGCACTGTTGTAAATTTTGTTTCATGATGGGTCAGTGGACTCAGAATTTTTTTAAGTGTCAAAGAAATAGTTTAAAGAATGGTGGCTCTTGTCATTTTATATTAAATATCCGCAACAGGTTTAGCAGCTGAAAGTCATGGGATTATCCAGCTTTACGAACCCTGCTGAGTAAGCTGAATTACAAGAAAGCTTTGTTTCTGATGGAAAAGGTGTCACCATGGCCCAGCAAATCAAACATATCAGGATTTACGTTCCTTCCTCTGAGTTATAATGGTCACTTGCAGCACTACATAAACAGCAAGGAAAATACTCTTTTGGCAGATGCCCTGACCTGCATGAGTGGAAGCCTACATAAAAGCTTCAGAGAAAGGACTGATTAAAGCTTATCACATAGACATTTTCCCCTGGAGACTCTTGGTGTCAGCAGTTTTGGATAATCTCTCTCATATTGGTGGCATTTGCATTGTATTAGTGATTTGCATAGTTTAGTACAACATTAAAAATGTTAGCACAATGTGAGTGGTTAGTGTTTTACATCTGGTATATCTATCCCACAACAGATTTTTAAAAACCACTAATGAAAACTTTTAGTATTAAAAAATTTATTCATAAAAAGTAAAGAGGGGTTAAAAATATTGGAAGGTTTTAAAAACACCAAAACCATGGAAATCTCAGATATATTTAGAATAAACAATGTAAACTTTCTATGTAGTTGAGCAGTACACAGGAGTATTTTGCCACATTGTCTGCTGTTTTCTTTCAGTCTTCCCAAAGCTTATAAAAGTGTATGCAATGTGACCTGAATTATGGAATGGAACATACACTTATTAAATTTGCAGCTGACATGAAGCTAGAAAGGACTGTGAATAAATTGGAGGGTAGGATCCAATATCAAAAATCATCTTGACAGGTTGGAAGAATGGTCTGCAAAAACAAGATGAAATTCAATAGAGACAAATGTAACAAATGCAACAAATGACCCCATCAGGAGCACTGCATCCAACTCTGGAGCCCCCAGTATAAGAAGGACATGGACTAGAGCTCTTGGACATGGTCCAGAGGAGGGCCATGGAGCTGATCAGAGGGATGGAGAACCTCTCCTCTGAAGACAGGTTGAGGCAGTTGGGGCTGTCCAGCCTAGAGAACTAAAGGCTCTGGGGAAACCTAACAGCAGTGTTCCAGTATGTGAAGGGAGCTTACAAGAAAACCAGAGAGGAATTTTGTGGAGTCATGCAGTGATAGGACAAGGGAGAATGACTTTAAACTGAAGGAGAAGAGATTTAGGTTAGATTTTGGGAAGAGATTCTTTATTCAGGAGGTGGTAAGGCACCAAAACAGACTACCCAGAGAAATTGTGGATGCCTCATCCCTGGAAGTGTTTGAGGCTGGGTTTGATGGGGCCCTGAGCAACCTGGTCTAAGGGAGGATGTTCCTGCCCGTGGTGGTGAGGTTGGAACTAGAGGATCTTTAAGATCCCCTCCAACCCAAACCTTTCTGTAATTCTATGATTCTGTGAACTCTCAGGCAGACTCTAAGATAGAAATTATTTGCCACAGGAATCAAAGATAAGGAACAGCTAACGATGCAGCAATCCTGCAACCAAACATGTTTTTATTATGAACTGTATGTGGTGATCAGGTCTCCCTCAGGCACGCCTCAGGTTTGGTTTCAGGCAATAAATTTCTAGAAAGTTGGACCAGCCAGAGAAGAATTGCAGACGCTCAATAACAAGCAGAAGTCAAGCTAATGTGACCCTGAGATCAAAGGGGTGTTAAGAAGAGTAGGCAGAGGAGAATGATAAGAGTTTTCAAGTGTGTGAAAGGTTGTTATGAAAGGATGAGGAGGAATGTCTGGTGCTCATGGAAACAAAGCACAGAATGAGAAGCAACAGCATTAAGTTACAAAAAACTTGTGAGTCAGACTTTATGAGAAGTACTGAAATATTTGTGAATAGAAAATCATTCAAAAGGTTTTACAGGTGGAGGCCAGGGGATCTCTAATATTAGAGGTTTCTAAGGACATCATACTGCTGAAAAACAGCCTGTCCTAACAGATATCTCTCAGGAATGACTAATCTGGGGAAGTGGACCAAATGTCCTCCTGATGTCCTTCACAGTCATATCCTTTCATGGGTCTTAGAATTACGAGACAATGCAACTATTGAGTGGTAACATGGCATTACTTTAAGGAAAGGGCAGTGTGTTTCAGTGTTCAGGAAAACAAATATTTATCAGTGTCTTCTGAATGATGCGCAGTGATTTAGAAGTACATAATGCCAGAATTTCTGGCATCTTTTCATCACTGGCTATGCAGTCATTCCCTCTCTGAAAATAACCCAGTTGCTTAACCTCTTGGTATTAATCTATCTGTTTAACAGCTATAACTCAGTGCTTTCATGAGGCTATGAGTTAATGAATGCTTACACTGCATCCAGAAAATTCAGGATGAAGGGGATATAAAACCGCAAGTAATGGTCCCTTATTTATTATTGCCATAGTTTAATAAATGCTAGTTGGTTCCAGTTTTCTTAGGAAGTCTTCTTTTACAGTAAGAATCTGAGTTTTGGAGGAAGTTCCAAACCAAACTGAGCTCTTTTTGAACTTTAGATAAAAAAATGTGGTCACCATTATCATTTCCAGGCTACTGCATGAGACACTTTGTTTACAAGGACTAGCAGTGTGTAGACCAGAAAGGTGGAGATCCCTGACCTCTGCAGCAATAGAGCCATAACTCCTTGCTTGTCTGCTGCCTCCTCTCCCGTAACAACCTTCCACCTACAGCAAACACGAGCCACAGTGCACATTTGATCAGCTGTAGCCTGTGCACGAGGTCAGCTGCATTCCCAGGAGCTCCCAACCTATGAGAATTAAAAGGCAGTGTGATCTCATCCTACCACCCCACAGAGTGGTCTTGTGAGCCCCAAGAGCACCCCATCATTCTGCTGCCCAGCAGACATCTGCATTGCACACCTATTATTGGTACTAATGTCTTGGCTTCTGAAAGGGTTGTATTCACTCCATAGGTTCAAGTAGTCATGACCATGATAGAGATAAAAGTGTTTGTTTTCCTTGGCTGTCACTCTTAAGGCTGTAAATTACTTGCAATTTACATTTTGTATGATGCACAGCTTTTAGTCACTTTTTAGAATTTTTAGCTAAAAACCTTGATCTTTAAAATAAACAAAAAAGGATAGAAATCTGAAACAGGATCCACATTGATAGCCATGAGCTTTCACAGAGAAAGAAATACTTCTGCCTTCTTGGAGCTGAAATCCAGAGCACTGAGGCAAGATCCTCAGCTTCTTACACAGTTTTTAAGAGAAATAAGGTCATAGAAGTCTTCACAAAAAGCTGCACTTTCTCCAAGGGAAGTTCCCAAGGCTGAGCAGGGACTTGCCTGTAACTCTTTATCAGAAAAACTCAGTGAATAGAGTAATCTCCTAAATAAAGCCCATTTCAGGTGCCCATACCTATATCAAATTCATTAAAGCAAAGAGCCTGTGACCTTTCCTAAAAGAAACTGAATGGAAATAGCTTGCTTTTTTTCGCTTTTTTGTTTTTTTAAATGTGTGTGTGTGTGTGTGTGTGTGTGTGTGTGTGTGTGTGTGTGCCTGAATAGTGACAATATTTCTCTTTTTGTTTTCCTCAGGGCAGCCCAGTGCTGATGCACAAGTAAGGCAGTGATATCAAGATAACCGAATGACCTCCTCTCCCATCCTGCGACACAGAATGTAGTTATTCCCAATCCCTCTTTCACTTGAAGTTATGCCTCTGTGTTACTCTAGCTCAGGGGATTCTGAACTAATCCCCTGAGCAAGGAACATGCCTAATGCTGGCCTGGCTCAACCTTCTAGGTTGCTAATGCAAACAATATGCAATATAGTCACCTGGTTAGAAGCATGATGGTTGTTTTCTAAGGGAGAGGGGAGGGCCTGAGGCCGCTGTTGTCCTAGCCAAAATGTGGCTCTTGAACCTATTGAGAGCAGTCAGAGGGTGCATAGCCCGGATTTAGTCTCCATGTCCTCTGCCTCCCTAAGTATCAGGTTAAAGCATTCTCTAAGAGGCAAATGCCTCAGCATTTTTTGCACAAGCATGAAGATAAATATTCAGAACTTGGTCAAAATATTGGTGTTTTTTTTCAGTGCAATCAAATTTGATAAACCTATATCCAGGCCTCAGTTGAGAAATTAAGTTCTGGTTTCTGAACTATGATGAATTTGAATATGATCAGTATGCCTTGTCTCAAACCTGAGGTGCATCTGGGCACGGGTTCAGTAGAGTTATGGATGCCGAGCAGAAGGCAAGTGGGTGTCCATGACTTCCAATCTCCTTCAGGAATTTGTAGCAACTGAAGGGAGGACTCAAGGTCAGTTTTATAACACGGACACTTGTGTTAGACCTACCCATGATTTTATGCAGCCCAGCCTTTACTGAGTTTGCTCTTAGTTGCTTATTTTTTATTATATTTATTTGTCAGACTGAAGAATCAAGGCAAATGTGGGTAAGTAGCTTTCCCAAGCCAAAGTGTTGACTACCAACTCCACGAGTCAGCTGAAGACAAGCAAGAGTCATTGGATTTAAGCTTTTTATTTAAGGATTTAGGTCTAAGGAACCTGATGAACAAATCTAAGAATTGTCAAGAAGCTCCCAATCCCTGGCCCAGCATCCTGCTGTCCTGCCAGTGTCACTGCTCACATTGGTATGAGGGAGAAAGATGATCATTCCAGTGAACCATTTGTGGGAATTTGAGCTATTAATGCAGTTTTACTACTTAATTTCCAGGAGCAGCCACTGAAATTAAAGCAGAAACAAAAAAAACCCTATCCTTTCTCATGTGACTCCCATGAGAAAGGAATTGGTCCCCTATGGTCATCCTTGCATGGATTGCACATGACAATACCAATACACACAAATTAAGTAGATGCTTGGTATTTCCTCTTTCAGGAAATTAATTTTTCATAAGTTATTATAAAGTATTTTATTGAATCAAATCTTAAATATCTTCCTTGTAGTGCCCCAGCCCTTGCCACTTTCTTTTGCCTGAGCACTTTGCTCTTAGCCCATGAATAATGAAACTGAGCAATTACATACAAGCAATGCCTCCTGCTGCAAAGCCCAGACACTAATCCGATGGGGCTTTTCTCTTTTACTTGTGAAAGTCTGGGCACCCCTGAGGGGAAGAAGGTGATATTTGCCCTTAGTAATCTGGGTAAAAGGCACAGTGGACATTTCACTGCGCTCTAGTTGCTCACTTCGCTTAACCTTGTAAAAATTTTATAGTAGTCTAACCCCCTGAATTTAATTTTTTTTTACCCACTGTTATTGCAGTTACTAGGGAGGAAATGTCAGCATTTATTTATGGTACCACAACACTGTATGGTTCCTTCATGAGCTGTATAATCCTGGTACTTTTCACCTCATTTAAAAACTTGTTTCAAAGAGACCTTGGATAAATTTTGCAGTGCTGCAGTTGTGAACACAGAGGTGAATCTACTGACACAGCTTCAGCAGATGCTTTTACTACTGTTCATTAACTTTAGCTCTGCTGCCATCAGAATTATATAAGGAATATAAAGGAAATTAAGAAAAAAAATGACTCATGCAATTTGATTTCTGCTGTGTCATTTCCCACTGTTTTGCTCTTGGTACTTAAACAGGTTGGCAATCAAACAGATTATTGAGGTCACAGCACAGAAATGAATGGCAAGGGTTCAAAGTTGAAAATGCAATTATCTCTTTCCATTTGCAAACAGAATTGCAAAGTAATGTCACTGAGGCTGTAACAGAGAGCCCATTTCAGCTTTTATTTTCCTTTAACCAGGCAAAGATGTTCTGCCCTCACTTTTCCCTGTTTCTTCCCTCTTCCTCTTCCTCTTCCTTTTCCCATACTCTTTTCAACTTTGTGGTAGGGATTAGAAACATTTCTTTTAGAAGAGGGGTGTATTTCATGTGTTCAGTTTGACAACAATTAATCCCTCGTTTTGAGTTCATGTCACAGAGAATACTTGATTTTTCAAATGTTTATTTCCTTCAGTTTTCTGGATACTTGCTTAATCTAAAGCCATAGCCAAACTATGTTTTTCTACAGATGTGAGGTCAAACATGGGAAAATCATAAATTAAGAAAACACTTCTTTTTTCCCCTTACTGGTGCAGTTATTGAGCTTAGGATTTCCCACATGCATTTCCCCTACATCTATTGGGTTGCAAACTGGAGCTTGCAGTTGTTTCTCTAAGTGACTGGAGGAAGCCTACAATAGTTCAGGATGATCCAAATAAGCAAATAATACAAGACATAAGAGGAAGGGCTTTTTATTTTTTGGATGTTCACAAAAAATACAATTCAGAAAAAAAATACTTGTTTTGACTTTGAAGTATACTTTTTCATTATTGTCTTTACATTTATTTTTAAAATTTTTTTCCTCCCCTAATTTATGTTTGCCCATTTGTTTTTGAGTGAATCTATTTCTAGTGCATTTACATTCCTATGGCATATCTCTCCAATATTCATTAGTTATTAAATTGCTCTTCCCAGATCAATCAGGTGATAATTGCACTTGTTATGAATGACATAATCCAACCCTATTAAAAACATTATTGTGCCACAGTAACTCCATTTAACTTAGTGAGATACTTTCTTATTTACTCCAGTGAAATTGCCAGAACAAAAAGCCATATGGCTTCTTTTGGACCAGGTTCATTAAGGAATGTGAGTGCTACAGGTCAGATGTTACAAAACATAAATCTTAGGCAAAACATTCAGTTTGGAATCCATGTGTTAGGACATAAACTCTCTACATGAACACGCTGCTTGGGAAGAGTGATTGAAAAATGTTACTGGATTGGAAGATGTTTTAATAGGAAACACTAAGCAGAAAAGTATACGAAACCTCTGCTTTTCTTTGAATCTCAAACTCCTCAATTAAATTAGGATGCAGAACATCATGGCCTCTCTTGGAAAAAAATCACTGTGAAATAATCTCAAAAGTCTTTAAATGTGGGTATTAGAGGAGAATTCTTTACATAATAGACCGTTTTGCAACAGCCCAGTAGTTAGGGTATGAGTCTCATGAAGACCCTGTTCAGTTCTTTTCTCTACTAGAAAATTAAAATCAAAATTCATATGCCATAGAAATGTGTGAACCACAGCCAGTTTATTTTTCTATAAAGAATATTCAGCACATTACAGAATTTGTAAACATATTTCAACATATGCTTTAAAATGTTCACATTTAGAACAATTATCTTCAGCAATCTTATTGGCAACAGGAAAATTCCTTGTGAATTTTGAACATGAAATGATGTGCCTCACTTCTCAGGATATAATTAACACAGTTCTATAGGATTGATATTATTTACAGAATCACAGGATCTTCTGAGTTGGAAGGGACCCACAAGGATCGAGTCATAGTACTCATGTAAAAATTTGTGCCTTTCCAGGTATTATCACTCTCTGTAAACTCAGTGCCACTGAATTTCAGAATTTTATGTTCATTTAAACCATCAGCCATCACCTTGGTTTTAACTGTATTGCTGTCTGTGTGGCAGAATAGAGACATATCAAATAAATCACCTATCTTTGCTTTCAATCATTGCTCTCAGGTTCTTAGAAGACACACAGATGGAAAATGAGCAAGTAAAAGGAAAGAAGGAGAAATAAAAAATTCAGGTCTGTTAACACTCATAAATCCCCAGGCTTTTCTACAGATTAAAGGCTCAAGCTAAGGGGATAAAGTTAATCTTAAATTTAAGACAAGTCACTTTTCTTTTTCACATCACAGTATTTTTTTTGTAGCAAGAAATAAACATTCTCTCATTTGTTCTTCTAAAAATTTTCTATGTTGAGTGATTTTTGCAGTGCATTTATTTAAAACTTTTAAAGCTAGACTTGTCGAACTTCTAGTGGAAACTTTACAATAGGTAAACGATAGATAAACAGATAAATAAATTATTTAAAAGAAACAAGTATTTACTAGTGTTACTCAAACTTCAGCAAAGCCAGATGTGAAGTAACTGCAATGTAGATTGCACAGTCCATCAAGATTCTGATAACTGAGGAAAACTTAATAAACAGAGAAAACTAGATATAACCTTGAAAGCATTTGGTATAAAAGTCTTAAATGAATCAAAATTCAAATAACTGAGTTAATTTGCGGACATGGAAGATGGTTAGGAGAACATTTAATTTCTTGATATAGGTTTTCTTTTTTCGTGTAGCTTTTAAAGTTATCTTACCCGTAATGCAACACATTTTACTCATATTTAAATTTACCTCATCTAAAATGGCTTTAAATTAGGTATTAGTTTAGACTGAAAAATGGATATTTAAGTTTTGAACCACCTTACAGATCTAATTTTACTTTAAAAATGCATTTCCCAAAAGCCTGAGAGTGTTAAATTCTGAGATATTAGTGTTAGCCTGTCTGCAGCCTTTTTGCATGAGGGAATTTCAGGAAAAACTTCCCAGCTGTGTTAACATCAGTTCAGCTGTGTCAGCTGGAGCTTGATTTGATCATCTTTCCACTTTTAATACAGAACTATGTGAATCCACTTTCATTCCTTTTTTCCAGTTCAAAAACTAAATGCCTTAATTAGCAAATATTCACATGCCCTCTTAAAAATTACCTGAAACTCCCAAATATGTTCTCAGATAACTCAGACACCTTCATAAGGAAATACTGACATTTTCTTCACAATACTTGAATGAAGACATTTTTATGACTTCGCATCACATTTTGTCACTAAGTTCCATCTTCCCCTATGATGCTTCATGATTTCTTTTTCAAATAAGTGTTCCATCATAGGAGCTCTTGGCAAGAGAGAATTATCATAGATAATGAATTTGCAGAAATATGTACAATTTCCCAAGAATTCTAGACTGTATTCAGGGGTTGGAAGTAGATGATTTTTATGGTCCCTTTCAACCCAAATCATTTTATGATTCTATGATATTTGAAGTGCAAGTATTTAGAAGAGGAGATTTATGACTTTCTGAAATCTTTTACTCCATAAAAGTACAAAAATATGGAAATAACCTTACTGAAAACAGTTTTGATGGCTGATTTTTAGCCTTTCTGAAAGTCCCTACTCTGTACCCTAGTGGAGGTTAAATGGTGATATTATGGAGTGGATCTTTTCTTTATAATTTCCTCATATGTCCAAGGTGAGTGATACAAACTGCATCTAAAAGCACTTTACAGTATTAAATAATACAGGCTCACAGCTGCTTTCTCTTTTTAACCCAGCCTTACTGTATAGCTTTTTAGAAAGAAAACAAGAAAGAGCTATGCTCTGAAATAATATTTCCCAAACTCTATTGAATGGAGCAAGTGGAGGAGTCAAGAAAGGTGGTCAAGGAGTTCAGGCACTGGGAGCGGAAAGGATCTGTTCTGCAGTGGCTTTGCCGTCATTTGAAGAAAAGAAGTCTCGACATGGGTCAGTTTTATTCACTGATGGAAATATCTTCATTCAGCATTGTGTGATGCGAATCTCAGCACAACAACTGCTGCTGGTGGGAGCATTATAAAGACACTGCTCTGTGCAATGCTAAGACAGACAGGAGCCTGGGAGAATTCTGCTGGAAAGCCAGAAGCCACTGCCTATGTGCCCCATTTCACTCAGTCTTATGTTCATCCCCTGGCTGTGAATGCACACGGGGACCTTGACTGACAGCATAGAAGAAATCTAAATTAAAGACCAAGTGAGCAAGTTGTGTCACAGCTCAAGGAAATTTTCAGAAGACATATTTGATTCCCAGACTGTACTCATTGTCATTGACTGCGACGGAACACTGCAGTAAGGACGGACAATCCTAAATGATGTGGATGCAGTTTCATCAAATTACGACAACTCCATGCTGAGAGTCCTGGTTATTTTCTTGCACTGAGGATCTCTGTAAAAGATGTTTGAGGATTAATCCTTTTCTCTCTTTTCTTCTATGTTTCTTTTAATATAGAGCATCATGTATCCAGACCAAAACCCATCAGTCAGAGCAGACAACTGGATGAAAGAACAATGTGTTAACAGGATATTCAAGGCAAAACCGGTGCATGTTGCTTTTGCTGGTAGCATTCTCTGCAGCTTTGAGTAAATTGCTACTTATACATTTCATTCCTTTGTCTCTTTTCCAAACACTTGCCCAAAGAAATGTTTTAACTAAATGTGACTAGTTCCCTGAAATGCAACAAAACACCTGAAGTTAAACATGAGTTTACTGGAATGGGGTGGGCCTTGGACTTCCACCTGATTGTGAAATGCATTTATTATTGTTTCTTTCTATATGCAGTCAGTAGACTTTGCTGTATTCAGAACAAAGAAAAATTAATAAACCAATAAAGAAAATGATGTCTAAGACTGAACAAAGTTGCAAATTTTTATGACCACGCCATTCCATGCCAGCAGAGTGACATTGGTAGGGGCTTTTTTTATATCTAATGGGCATATCCAGGCTCCTGCCAAAGATGCTACATGCCAGATGAGATGATGCCAGGTTATAAACTTCGAAGGACTTGTTATTCAGAGTAATAAAAGAGTTTGCTCCCAGGCTACATTTTGTGATTTTATTAAGAGATTCATTGCTACCTTACAGAGTAGCTTCATCACTCAAAGAGCACCTTCAGTGTTGTCCAAGCATCAGAGATGGATCCAAATATTCCTGATTATGTAAAGTTCCTATTTTGACCTCAGATGGCTCTGGACAACCTCAGCATTCTCTTTTGGGTCCAACAAGACACCGGGGTTTCACTTGGAAAATGCCGCAGTTGTGAGCCCAAGGAACAAGCCATGATATAGAGAAAACAAGAGGGGAGAAATGCAATTTTCTGTGACTATGTGAATTAGAATTTAATCAGAGTTACAAAATATAATGCAAAAAGACAATATGTTGCTTGGGCTCAGATCAGTTCAGGAAAACTTTTCAAAACATGCACCCTACTTGAAACACGTTTATATTCTCTCCTTACCAGAGCTATCTTTATGAACCAAGGCAGTAAAGCACTCAGACAAGCATTAACCTTCATTGAATGTGAGACACAGAGAGTCTGCTTCAAAATGGGAAGAGTAGTTCTGCAAAGAATATCCTATAAAATACAAGGGGGTCAAAATGCAGTACATTTTATGTCAGCAACAAATTATTTTCAGGAAAGCAAAAATTTGAATTAAAAAAAAGTTGTTTTTTTTTTAGCTCTGCCTTTCAGTTAATTTAAAGGAAAAAAATCATGACCATTTTAAGTTTAAATTATAAATCATTCTTAAGAACAGTTTTGAAAGGAAAAATAAGAAGCTTGATCTACAAATTGACCTGGTCAAGTATGTTGATTGTTTTCTAATACATTTTCTGGCATGTGTCTTTTGGCAAAACACACACAAATTTATAAAAATATTTGGTTTCGTGATATCTTCAATTATCAGTGAGTAAAGTCTTCACCCTACTTCATTCAGAAATATCAGTATATATAACCAATAAAAAAACTATTTAATCAGTTTCACCTCAAATCAGTTTTTCATGAAGTAGACTTTAAAAGAACATATTTAGAGGGTATTCATTGAAGTCTCATTAATATATCTGCTTTAAGTGATGTTTTTGCTTATACATCCTTTGGACAACTTTTCTATAACCTTTCTTCTCTGGGCTATTGTAAATGTTCTTTCATAAAAGTAAACATTATTCTTTGGTATATTCTATTATTTATATATGTAAAGCTTCCATCAATGGTGTTTTTTTAACAGTCAAAAAAATAGATTGGAGATACTGCTTTGATACTACTCCCCTGTGGGATCTGGAGCAAATCACTCGGCAATGCTGGTTTTCTGCTTACAATGCTAAGTGTTTGAAAAGAAATTGTCTTTCACGTTGTATTTGTATATTGCCTCTCAGCTGAGACCTCCAGATGCTACTATAATACAAAGATTAAATAGCAGCACTATCTGTTAAACAATGAATACTGCAAGCATGCTGATGAGACATCCATTTGGGACGGGATATTAAATAAGTTTCCCCCAGTCATGTGATTCATTATTGCCAGAGAAAGCATGAGCAGTGCAAGAGCCCTGTGCCTAGAAAAAGGGTGCATGAGGACTCTTGCAGGGTCTCTGCTGGGGTGTTGCATCTTGCTGTGTTTGACCAGGTATTAAGCAAAGCGGCCCCAAAATCATGGCACTGCTCAGCCAAGGGGGAAACTGTTAGGATCTAACAGCCATCTGAGAAGAACACAAGAGGGTCTGGGGCTCCACCACTCTACAGATGAAAAACGGGATGAGAAATACATAGGAAGCAGTATCATGGAGTGCTTATGCGCTAACAGATTAATCTCAGGGAGCATTCCTGGGCACTGGAGAGTATTCCTGGGCACTGCGAGCATTCCTGGGCAGTGGGGAGCATTCCTGGGAACTGAACAGCTCTGGCTGTGCACCTGTCCAGGGCCAATGAGCAGTCTCCCAAATGATCCCTCACCATGCTTCATTAGACCAGGAGCCATTCATGGATCAGGAGCCATTCCCACTTAACCATTGGCCTCCTGGCAAACACCTACTTCTAGAGGATAAGGGAAGTACATGTACAGACTTATGGCATCTCCTATCAGCCATGCTCAAAGCGATTTGCCCTTGGCATGTTAAATTTCCTCGTACCTCCACTAGCACTTGCAGTGCTAGTGAGTTCAGTCCTGCATTTAAGACACTTTGAAGGTCAGACCATGCCTGACTGCAAGGAGATTTTCTTTTTCCATTGTGCTTGTCAGAGGATTGCTACTCCACTTGTCTCTAGTTTACCTTCACTGGTTGTCAGAGACATATCATGACCAGAAAGGAGCTATGTGCATCTCCAGGACAGAACCAGCCACCCTGTTAATCACATGCCATGGCACACAATGGTGAATGGAGCCGACCTTCGCTGTACAGTGCTCCTCTAACAAAGTCCTTGTGTGTGCTCTGACCGCTGTCATCCTCAGGCAGTTGCTTGGCAACACCAGCATCTTTGATATTCACTTTCCAGGCGTTAGGTAATAAACTCACCAATGAGGATACAGCTGCCTAATTTCCTCTGCTGTTTGCAGCAGAGGGTAAAGTGAATCTGTGGTATCTTAGTGATATGTCTAAACAACTGCCTGAAGACATGCTTTTGTTACAAATTTAATTCATCTGTTTCAACTGACAGGTCCTTTACCCCTTGTTGTCTGCCTCATGTTTGGGAATAAAGAGGGAGACAGAGTGCCTGAGGAGCTGCTGTTTCTCTCTGTGCATCAGCATAGCAAATAGTGCCCTATCTGGGAATCAGTGCCTGCATGCCTAGCTGTCCTGCAGGATGCAAACTGCAGCCGTCACTGGCTCGACACAGACAAACATGACAAACTGAACTATACGAGACAATAAGTAACCATCACATTTCCTGACTGGGATGATGATACTGGTGGAAAAGGCGAAACGCTGAGATTTGACAGATATCTCCATCTAATGAGCACAATAAGGGTTCAGGATATCATACCCTCCCTTCCTCCTTTCTCATGGAAAACAGTGTGTTTTTGCAGGGAAAAGAGAGTGGAGGAAATTAATATTACCTATTATTAGCTCATCAGAAATAAGTCATCTAGCCTGAATTACACTCTGGTCTCCTTAATGAGTCAGAGGCGAAGATGGATGATGTCCCTTAGAGAGGAGGAATCGTCTGTCTATCCTTCCTGACTGCATAGAGGGTCTCAATGAGGACTTGAGACTGGCCACCTAACCTTAAATAATTAATGTTAGTTGAGTTGAATCCTGCTCAAATTTCTATAGATAACATATCACTCTTTGGCTGGGCCAAACAAACCTTTCCTGAGAAAATTCAGAGGAGAAAAAGATTAGTTAGATAGTTGTAACATATCACAGTTTTCACACAGTCAGATGAACAATCTGGTGCCTGTTTCTGATTTTATAACTCTATAAACAGACATCTGGAATTTTGGGGGAGAATACATTTAAATAGGGTAAAATGGATCGATGCTAATTCCAGAGAAGAACTATTCTCCTGGATCAAATTAAAAATTTATCCCTGTTTTCCCCTTCAGCAGGGGCCAAGAGCTGATGTCTAGGAAAAAGATGTAGCAGTTGGATACAGTTTTAGTACTTGGCAGCCAGAAATTCAAGGACTTGTTTGGTTAGAGGTTGTATCAATATGCTTTTGCTTAGTAACCCCATAGGGCCTTTTCTTCCAGGGTAAATTTTCTTCATAAGAAAACCAAGTAGGTTTTGTCAAAAAAGCCAGTTGGGATTTCCCCATTTTGAATGTTTCACAGAAGAATGAGAAAATGACTGGCCATGAATCCTGATAGAAAAGATGGTGAACTCCTACCAGGAATTGTGTCCAAACTGAAGGGTGGAGATAAGGTGAGTGTCACTCTGCTGGGTCTCTGTGTCTTAGCGTAACAGCGTTTCGTTTCATAGTCTGAATTCGTAAGAGAAACCTATTCCTCCCTGTTATATAATTCTAAGAAAATATTTAAGGTTGCAGGTTGCTGTGTAAATGTCAGATATTACTTTTGCTAACATCAACATATCATTGAGACAGCTGTTTGATATTCAAACTAATCACAAGGAAAACATACTGCCTGGGATTTTGCTAAGTGTGCTTAGAAGGGATTCCCCATCGCATAAATTAGAGTATGAACGCAGGCATGAAAAGCTGAGGTGATGAAAAGAAAGATATCACCTTCAAATACTGATGCTGGGGCATGTGTTGCTAACACAGCATTTCTCTCCTGACATTCAAGGAGCACATTTCAAGTCCTGAGAGGTGCTAAGCATGAAAGTTGCAGCTATTTCTGACAGAAGAGTACTTCAGAACTCTGAGATTGTTGATGCTCACTCCTCGCAACCCAGAGCAGAAAGAAATTTTGCCCCTCCCAATGAGGGGCATACCAGAGAGACCTGTAAAAGAAACAAGTTTCATAGATAGCCTCAGTAGTGAATGACTGAGCATCTTGCCTTGTACCAGATAAAGGGAAATTTTTAATTTATTAAACACAATTTCTGACAGAAAAAAAAAAGTCTTGCTTTACAAAGCTTGAATCTAGAAGGGCAGAAATGAAAATTATTCTTTACAGAGCAAAAAGAAGGCAGAAGGATGAGGAGAAGGATTTAGGATATTCTTGTTGGTGGAACAACATGACCATGAGGGGCACAAGATTTGAGGCCAGGCTGGAAATGAAGACAAGAACAGTCATTCAAGATTTCAGACGCAGGGACAGAAATACCAAACAAGATGAAAGGCAGTGACAGTACAGAAATTTTATGCCTCAATTGAGGAGGAAGAGACACTATTGTACCATTTGCAGTTTGAACAGAGGGGAATGGCTAAATTTAATCATGGCAGAGTTTTCTATTGCTGTTCCTACAGTTGCCATGCTTTCCTTTCACTTCAAATTGTCTCTGCACTTTTTTGTAATACCACCACAAACGACACTTTTTTCCACAGTGAGATCAATAATAGACTATACTAAGTGACACAAGCCATAACCATCCCTTAGAAAGCCAGAAACAAGTGAAAATCTAGTTTAATTTACATTATACTCTTTGATAACTTTACTCTGCCCTTTTATTGATAAAAGGACAAAACTTAACACAACATAACACAGCATGTGACAGAAGAATGAGAAGCCCATACTGTAAAGTCAGTTTTTGAAGGCAGCATATTCTCTCCATTCTAGGTGCAGTACTGTGACTCTTAATCTTGGGTTTGAGAGGTGACCAGGGCTGCAAAGATAATTGTATTGTCCCCCTTTTATTGGTGCTTGCTCATGGCACAAATACCAGTTGATCTCCTTTAAGAAAAATGGACAAGTTCTCCAGCTCTGCCACCTTCTCTTATGGGGAGGTGACTCACTTTAAGAGCTGGCATAGGTGTTTGACTTTTAGAGGTTTCTGGGCACATCTCCTTGAAGCCATGCTCTCCTGACATTCTCCCCTCTGCCATCCAAAACCATACTGTGAAAGACCATGACTTACACCTGTTGGACTCCTTTCAACTTTTGATTTCATCCAAGGAGGCAAGTGTCACTGTTGCTCTGTAGTCCCTCCATCACCCTCAGATCTTCCTGAGTTAATAAACAGGGGGTAGAGTGCATTGACCAACAGTGCAGTAGGACTGTTGGGTCATAGCATAGGCATTTGATGTGCTGCTCTTTCAGGATCTTGTCATTTCATTTCCTGTTTTGTTTTCATGCTCCAGGAAGTGCTATCTTCCGCTCCCACAGACCATGCCTCGCTGTTCGATATCATGAACTAAAATTATGATTTGAGGCTGGACACCACCAAGGATTTTATACTCATGCTTTCCTGGGATTTCATACTCATGCTTTCCTGGGATTTCTGTAGCCATCAGAAAATGCACTTATCATGCAGAAAATCATTAATACATGAGTTCAAGCAGAGTGTGAAACATGGAACGATGATGATTAGATAATGACTCCATTATCTGTACAAATGCAATGCTACTACAGTAGTTCATCATAAAATAACAAATCTGACATCTGCAGCTGAGATTTTCAAAACTGTCTAGGGGACTGAGCTACATAGTCATCATTAATGTTTATGTGTCTCTGTCCCTCCATCACTTAAAAAATTTCAACCTATTTTTTGAGAGAAAATAATGTGCTAAGTACAAGATAATTTCAAGTCTGAAGGTCACAGAAATCACAAGGGATTCGTGGTGGCCTTTACCACAGTAAAATATCAGCACAGATGCTTTCATAGGAAACTTATTCCACCTCAAATGAAAAATTAAATCAGTATCTTCAAAATTCTTTATGTTAGGAACTGTGGGGGAAAATAGCTTATTAAAAGTTTCATTGCAGAATTGTCACTTATTTTTCTAAGTTTTTTTTTACAGAAAAACCTCTTTTTACATAATTTTTTTAGCATAACAATCTCAGAATTGAATAGCGCTATTATTGATGTGAGATAAGAAGATGTAAGAGTTGAAGTATTTCCTTCTGGAAAATTTTTACATTAATTAGCTAACATTGATAGAAAGGGTTTCTTTTCTGAATTAAGATGCCACCTACTTCAAGTGTAATCAAATCATACAAATTTTTTGAGAAGAAAATTAACACAAATATGCAACAAAAATGAATAAATGTAAATTTTTAAAAGCAAACAAAAAATAGAAACAAACAATTTTTTCCTCAAGTGATTTTTTCCCCTAAATGAAATAATTTAATTAAAAAAAAAAAAAGACTTGGAACAACTATTTCTCTGCACACAACACATTTCCTGAGGTGGGCTTGGAACTGGAGATATCACTTAACATTGAAATACAATATAAAATTAAAAGAGGGCATAAATGTATATTAAAATACAACTTATAATTAAAGTATTACATAAATGAAAGTGAAATATTAACTTATTTTCTATATTTTCAG
The DNA here is from genome assembly GCA_013400915.1 of Pardalotus punctatus. Lineage (NCBI taxonomy): Eukaryota > Metazoa > Chordata > Aves > Passeriformes > Pardalotidae > Pardalotus > Pardalotus punctatus. The sequence continues at coordinate 232,007 of VZTX01020299.1, forward strand.
ATCATCCATATGCATTCACACATGTGTTGATTCAAAAGACGTTAAATACAGTATATAATTCAAAAATCAAGGGGATGCTGGTTTAGATATAGTGTGATATCCTATTGGAATGGCTGCTATGTATTCAGCTCTCCTCTCCTCTATCAAAGACTTGCAAATAGAGGTGCAGTCACTACCAAAGAAATCTCTCCATATTCTTATGATGGGAAATTCATTTACTGTGGACATATTACAGCTGAGCATATCCATTGAGTAATGGGAAACATAAAAACTACAAGAAGGAAAACAGATGGGTTTGCCAGGTATGGTGAGGTAGTATTTTTGAATGCCAAATTTTGCAAAGTCACTACATGTCTAGAAAGCCATGCATAACTTCATGGCTCCTGCTTCTATTCTTTACCTTGTTAATTGAATGACTTGGTAAATTCAAGTAAATTAAATATCTAATGAAGGATAGGTCGTTGACAATATTCTTCTGCCTTCAGAAAAATTATATTGATGAACTGCAGATGAAGATTAAGGTCATGGACACCAAAGTAAAAAAACTAAAATAAAAATAACATTTTGTCATCTTTGTAAGTTACTTTGGAGACCTAGAACACACTTGTATGCATGAATAGTAAAATGTTCCTTTATGATAGTCTGCCTCATTTGCCTGAAAATCTCTTGGCAGCCATCTGGATCAGGTTTAAATAAAATGTAGTACTAAACCCCTAATCTGACAGTGATAAGATGATGACAATGATTATTCATGAGTTTTTAGGGAGAGTAGACCTTGAGAGGCAGATGTGAGTCCTTTCTTTCAGACCCAATTTCAGTGCTTTGAATATATTGGAACCACTTCAGAACATAAGGTTTGTTTTATATAAAGGAAAGAAAAGCTTCTTTAATTAGCTTGACATATAATTGTTTCCTAATTGTCAGAAGTTGCCCTAAGGAAAAAGAAACAAATTTATTTCACAAGGCTTGCTGCATATGCATGTTCACACACAGAAAAATATTGTTGTTTTTAACCTGATGATCCAAAGTTAATGAAATGGCTTAGCCTTGTTTCAGAGAGCAACTGTTCTGAAGTAGAGAGATTCCATTTTACTGTTTTATTGAGACAGAAAACTTTGGGGGGAGTGTTTCAAAACCACTTAAGTTTGACTGAATTTTGTTCTCATGAATTAATCGTAAGGGATCAGCCAATGTAGAAAGCCCTTTAATTGTCCTGGGCCTAATTCAATGCCTTTTTAAGTCAACAGATAGTTTTCCATTGACTTCCTTGCACTTTGGTTCAACCTTTAAATTTATGCAAGTTACGAGGGGAATTTTGGGAATGGGTTTTATAGGAAGCTCTCTGGTTCAATTTCAGGAAAGCTAAGGAACCCCAAGTAAAGTTTTGTATTGTTAGTCTGTGCCTTTCTCTCTGTGTGCAAAGCTTAATAACGAAATGAGGCATAAGTAGGAATATATCCAGATGAAGGGTTTGATTGCACCCTCTGCAAGCTTTCAGATAACACCAGGTTAGGTGGGAGTGTTGATCTACTGAAGGGTAGGGAGATTCTAAAGAGCCCTGCTAGAGGCTGGGGGCAGAGTGGCCAGAAAGCTGCTCAGTTAAAAAGGACCTGGGGGTGCTGGTTGACAGTGACTGAACATGAGACAGCTGTGCCCAGGTGGCCAAGAAGGCCAATGAAACCTAGACTGGATCAGTAATAGTGTGGCCAGCAGGACCAGGGCAGTGACCATCCCTCTGCGCTGGGCACTAGTGGGGGCCACACCTCAAATCTGTGTTCAGTTTCGGGGGCACTCGTTACAAGAAGGATGTTGAGGGGCTGGAGCACATCCAGAGAAGGGCAACAGAACTGGAGAAGGGGCTGGAGTACAGGTTCCATGAGGAGCAGCTGAGGGAGTTTGGGGTCTTTAGTCTGGAGAAAAGGAGGCTCATGGGGGACCTTACTGCTCTCTACAACTCCCTGAAATGTTGTAGGCGGGTGGGTGTGTTGGTTTCTTCTCCCAAGGAACAAACAACAGGACAAGAGGAAAGGGCCTCAGGTTGTGCCAGAGAAAGTTTCAATCGGATGTTAGGAAAAATGTCTTCACTGAAAGGGTGGTCAAGCACTGGAATAGGCTTCCCAGGGAAGTGGTGGATTCACCACCCCTGGAGGTATTTAAATGATGTATAGATGCAGCACGAAGGAACAAGGTTTAGTGGTGGATGTAGCAGTGGTGGGTTAACAGTTGGACTTCACCATCTTAAAGGTCATTTCCAACATAAAAGCTTCTATGATTCTTTTAGAAGCTCATGCTTGACGTAGTAACACACTTGCTTTCCTTACTGTTCCAAATGGAGAACTTCATTTGCTTCTGAAAACTGAGAGGCATGGAAAGCTCCAGCCCAAGAGTAGTTGCTGCATTTGCAGACTCCCCTGCTTTACCCCATTGCATTCTATTGCATGAACTTTATTCCCCATGGCACAACCTACATGACAATCAGTTAGGTCGTTCAAGGATAATTCGAGTGTTCAGTTCATGGAAGCAATTTGGAACAAACTAGGAGAAGGGACATTCATATTGGTTAGGAAAACACCCATAGGAAAAACCATTTTCTCACAATAGAGGCCATGCACACCATTATCTAAGTGTTGGCACTAGTAATAATTATTTATTTATTTGTAGTACAGAGGGATCTAGCTGTTTCAGCTAAGAGTGGAAGTCTGCAGAAAGAAACTCATTGTCCCAAGATCTGGATCAAGAAACTCCATGCCAAAACCGATGTAAGCTGTAAAGGTAAGAATATCAGCTTACTGTCGTGTAGTTGGGCTAGGACAGCCTCTGAGAGAAACAAAATTACTCATTTCCATCTGCTGCCCCACCCACAGTCCTACACTGCTTTTCATTTATGCTGACCTTTTCTTCACTCTCTTAAACTTCCTTTCTCCCTTCCTTCTGCATTTCTTTGCACACAGGGGTGACAGGCAAGAACTAAGCTAAAAGTTCAGTCGTTGAACATACATCCAAAGTTAGTCTCTCAACTGTTTGCAGATGTGAGGATAAGGGGTTACAGAGTCATAGGAACTAAATGCTCTCCTGAGATCCAGGAAAATATAGGAACATGTCTGGATCCAGTCTGGATATTTCCCTTGGTCAGAGGAAATAATTGTCACACCACGGGGCTAGAATTACCCATTGGAACTAACGAGAGACTACAACAGCTCTTTTGGCTTCCCTACCAAGTACACACATAATGGAGGACTGCTCCTTCCTCTCTATTACCACAGGATGTGGCTTGAGATATTCAGTTTTAATTTTACTCTGATGCACGAGGTTGGTACAAATTCTGCCCTCAGCCCTCTCAAGTATTAACAACACTAATGAAATTACTCTGGGGCTGTCATTTCTCATCTTGATATTCTTATGTTGCTGATCTGCATTGCAGCACTTTTCTTTGCTCCCAAGGACTCAAACTTTGCTTTGTAGTTATAAGACTATTCAGGAATGACCTGAAGGCTCAGTCAAACCAGAATCAGCAGGGGACTGACCTTTAACACCCTGGGAAAAGGAGAAGCTGAAATTAATCTTCAAACCAAGTTTCGTTCTTTAACCCAGAGAACCAGTGGGGAAATTATTTGTGGTTGCTAAGGGAGCTTAGTTAAGTCTAACCAGAGCTCTCTTCTGAGCACATCCTTGGCACAGCTAGCCATGACCTTGGAAGCCAGTTGGAGAGAACTTCAGCTGAAACCAGTGCTCACAGAAAGCTGATTTCAAGACTATTGACAGACACACAAGACCACAGTAATCAATTCAACTAGTACAAAACAAGACTGATAAAAAGCGCTCAAGGGTGTGAAATGGTTATTCTAGATGCGTTGTGGAGGCTTCCCTGCTCCTGCGTGACATCTTCCAGTTTCATAAGCCTCCCATTTCCAAGACTGCAAGACTGATGATAGAGTTGTGTAGTTTCCATTACCTGAACAAGGAAGCAGTAGCTGCTGTCCCTGGCAAAGGAATGTAAATTTTGACTTCAGTATCACTTCATTATGTACCCTCATTCTCAGATCTACTCCTTCTGATTTTGCAAGGATCTATGGTACAGACAGCCCAAGGAAAGCTAGTAGCTGAGGCAGAATTTGCTCATTACACCCCAGAATTGTTGTAGCATTCTTTTTATATGCAGCACGTGAATTGCAGAATAAAAAGTAAATTAAGAACATGTTCCAGAATGGGATGACAGTGAGAATAGGCTACAGCAGGATACAAAACCAAAAAAGAATAAAATTATTGGAGACTAAGGGAAAAATTACAAGTAAATACATGACAGGAGGTTACATGCCTGAACACTTCCCAGAATTTTTACACAAATAATTAGAAAAATTCCTGAAAGCAGAGAGAGAGAAACTTCTGAGTAAAGAAGTGACTGTTTCTGCAGTACACGCCAGAGTGCACACAGTCCTGCCATTGTTTAGCCCTAGGCACATTGTGTGCCCTGCTGTGCTTCATGCCAGAGCAAATCTACCTGCCTTAATGCTGTGAAGAAAATATTTCTCTCTCTTCCAGAAATACTCATCCACTGTTTGGCATAAACATACTATGCCTTGATGTTATTACAAGCCCTCTACACAGGAGTTTTTGGTTCTGCCCAATTCTGCTATCAGCCCCACCCACCATCTCATAAACACATCTCTGAAGCCTGAAATAGTTGTGGTAGCAGCAGCTCTGCAGACATCCTGGAGTATTCATGGTCAAAAGAAATCATACAATGGCCAAGTAGATCTTTCTGCAGGTAATTAAGCAACTCTGAGATATTTTTTTCAGATGGATCCACAGTTAGAAAAATGCTTTGGAACTAGTTCTGTAGGATGGAAATTTGTAAACTAATTTTGGCCCTGTTTTCAATAAAGTACAAGAAGCATAGCGGCAGAAGGCAGCTGCCATTGCAGGAACAGCCAGCTCAGGTTGTTACTGGGAATGTGATAACAGAACTCAACAGGTTGGTACAGACAGGAACAATTGTGTCATTGGACTTTCCTTAAAATGACAGATAAATACTAGTCTTTGTTCTGCAATAATATACACATGGAACGGATTTGGTTGCAGACTTTTGATTCTTTTGAACCAACTCCTAATGGCTATGGTGATGGGCCTGCACCCTCTAAGAAGGATCCTGAGTTTTACAAAAATTCTTGGGGAAAAAAAAAGAACAAGTAATTTTTCTGTCCTCTCTCTACTTCTACTCTGGCACACTTCCAAGGATCACTTGGAACCAATGGAGCTGGCTATGATTCAAGAGCCCATACACACGCACACAAACAAAAAACGGATTACACAGCAGAGCAACAAGACCAAAGACCATTTGAAATGGATTGCTCATTCAAAAGGAGCTGCTTCTTGGAAGGGACACGGCTGTGCTAGTTAATCAGTACTGTCGAAATAGATGTCTTTATCACACCCTGTTATTTATTTTGCACCAAGAAAGCAACAGTACCTGGTGACGTTTGGGAAGAAAGCACAACATTGAAAATTGCTTTTCTAGAACTAAAGAGAGCAGATTTATGGAGGAGATTGCTCCCAAAATGTACTGCAATATAGCATTGGGAGTGAAAGAAAAACTAAATATATGTGTAATACTGCTGACTACACTGCTGACAGGGCAATTGTTCTGGAGGAAATAATTTTTACAGTGCAACTGCAAAAAAAGCCACCAACCATCTCCTGAGATCAGATGGGTTAGAATACAAGATCTTTAACATATAAATACAAAAGAAATTTTCTTCTGGCAACAAAGAATAAAAGCAGAGAAAAACCTCTGATTAAAAATTAAATAATGCACCTCCAGTATTGAGCTTCAGGTCATCTGCATGACAGTGCATCACTGATGAAGAGCACTAGGCTCCTTGCATCTACAGGTTTTCCAAAAGAGCAGTCTGGGGAGCAGAGGTTGATTTCTGTGGCAGAAATAGGTGTTTGAACTGGCTCTTCCTTACTGGGCTGTGAAACACAAAGGAGTAGATCAGACCTGAGCTGGGAGTTGTCTTTGCTTAAACTCCATCACATGTGCTACAAGCACGGCTAGGGAGTAATTCTTGGGTTTGGATACCAAGACTTATTTGGTCCTGTAAAAGCTACATAAAATACATGTCTATACAAATGAATATAAACAGAAGTGTAATCTCTATACATCCCTACAGTTTACACATCTATGCCATGAATGTCCTGGATATTTCACATCCTCTGCTAGTTGTTCCTTATGAAGTTCCAGATTCAGTAACTCAGAAGCCACATTTTCAGCTAATGAAATATCTAGGCTTGAACACATGTATTTTTTTCCCAGAAAATTTGCTTATTGGTGAAAAATTGGTTTTTCAGAATGAAAGAAATATCGCTAAATGTAATGTTAACCAATATGAAAAACCAGCTAGGGATTAATTATCTGAAGTTTTTTTTAAAATTTTTTATTTCCACTGTCTAATTTTAACATTTATATTAGAAAAAAAAAAAAAGCCACAAAAAGATGTTGCTTTCTCATTTAGATATGAAATTTTCTTAAAAATGTCTGTGGATAAACCCCAGTTGACAATTCAGCCCCACACAGCTGCTCTGTTGGGGTGAGAGAATTGAAAGAGTGAAAGGAGAAAACTCGTGGATTGAGATAAAGACAGTTTAACAGGTAAAGCAAAAGCCACACACACATGCAAAACAAAACGAGGAGTTCATTCACCTCTTGCCATGGGCAGGAAGGTGTTCAGCCATCCTCAGGAAAGCAGGGCTCCATCACGCCCTATGGTGAAAAGCACCATCACTCCAAACATACCTCACTTCCTTCTTCTTCCCCAGCTCTATATGCTCAGCACAAAGCCACATGATCTGGAATATCCCTGTGGTCAGTTGTGGTCAGCTGCCCTGGCTGTGTCCCCTCCCAGCTCCTTGTGCACCCCTAGCCTCCTCACTGGTGAGGTGGGGTGAGGAGCAGAAAAAGCCTTGGCTCTGTGGAAGTGCTGCTCAGCAATAGCTAAAACTTCCCTGCATTATCAGCACTGTTTTCAGGGCAAATCCAAAACATATTCCCAATACTATTAAAGAAAATTTACTCTGTCCCAGCCCAAATCATACAAATATAGATATTAATTCATCCCCACTCCCCTGCCCCTCCTCCCCCTATTTTCAGTTCTGCAAACACTAAGACAGTAAATTACTATACATATGTTTCAATGAGGACATCAACCAGCCATGTACTATATCCCCTGTGATTCACAATATCCACATTTCTCTTTGCTGTGTTTTGAAAACTGAAGTAGCCTTGGTAATACCAAAACAAATACTCTGTCCTCATATTATAATGAAAAGAAGCAGAAGGTCCTTATTCAGTATAAGCTTCAGTTTCAATAAAAGCAAAAGAAGCAGAAAATTACTCAGATAATTTATTTGTGTTTCACCTTTCTTCTGCCTTTCAACAAGGACCATGACCTTGAACTTGTACCACCTGCATATCAGAGAATAGCTCAAGGAATATGTGTCACCTAGAGATCTTCTTTTATTGTGAAGTGAGAACAAAAACCAAGGTTAAACACTCAAATATTAACAGAATAAGCTGTGAAAAAAAAAAGAGAAGCAGCCAAGAAGAAAAACATTTGTGAAACAAAAATTGAAAACACCCTTTTAATTTCTCATTAAGAGGACACAATCAAATTCTCAATTAGAAGCATGATTTAATTCCTGGCATTACTGAAATTTGGATGGAGAGCTGTATTTTGCAAATTTCCTAAATTCTTTATAGGTAGAAATAAAGCCCACAGTTTAAATGTTCTCAGACTCAGTTTAATACATTCATTGTTTTGAACAATTCAGTCATGTATTAATTCTTACCTTTGGTTTCTAAAGTCACGAAGCTCTGGTTTGCCTGGAATTCACACCCTGGATTGCAGGTGCAATGTGCAGACAGCCATGGCAGAAGGAGAAGGCAGTGGCAGCACAGGATGGAAAGCAACCATGAGATTCCAGGTCTTCCAAACATTTCACTGCACTCCAGCATCTTCTGTATTCACAATGGCTCCCACCAAAGTATGATCTTGCTGAGGAGTTTGGGTGCTTTGGGCAAAGTGATCTGGTCTGGGTGGCTTTTTTTTTCCTTTTTTGGAAAGGGGATGAGAAAACATAAAAGTTGTCACATAAGAAAACCTTGTATATCTTGAAAAGGGCATCCTACAGTTCTGAAAAAAAGGTTTTGAGAAAGAAATTGAGAAGGGGCTATTTGAAAGAGATTTACTGCTTTTTGCTAGAAAACTGTCTCTAGGTTGTTTGAATCTTCATGTTTTCAGGGGTGGAGCTCTTTTCTAAATTTATGACCATGGGAAATACTATAAACTTCACTTTTTATAGCCTCCTCTTCCTCCTTAGCCTTTTCCTTCTCTCCTTGCCCAGAACTGACAACTATCTTGTCTGTGTCCCACCTGTTCCCCCAGACTTCTCCTCCAGCACATGGACTGTGCTTACCCTTACTTGGGGGAACCTGGGAAACCCCCACCCATTCTTCCTCCAGCCTCTCATGGCAAGGCTCCCAGCTGACATTTTGGACCCTTTCAAATGGGGTTAAAAAACCAGCATCAATTTCCCATGAAAGCCAGAGGGTGAAGAAACACCAGCAGTTTTCTAGATACAGTGATTTTCTTTTGTTGGATACCTGGAAATTTATTTTTTCAGGTTTTTTTGTTTGTTTGATTTTTTCTTTTTTTTTTTTTTGTTTGTTTGTTTGTTTGTTTTGCTTTGGGTTTTGATATTTTTTGATTGATTTTTTTGTGGTTTTTTGTTATTTTTTGTTGTTTTGGGTTTTTTTTCTTTTTTGTTTTGATTTTTTCTTTTCTTTTTTTTTTCATTATCTGCTTCTATGAGAATATGAATTCTGCTATTGTGAAAAACAGATCTAAGGCTTAACTTAGTCTAAACTTCTGTGAAAGTTTTTTGGCAAAAGTATATCTGGAAGAAATTATTCAATGAGCAGCAAAATGTAAAACTAGTCACACTGGATTTACTGAATAGTTTAAGCCACAAGAGGCTTAAAGTAGTCTTCCTTCCCCCCTAAAAATGTTTGATATTTAAAGAAAATTGGGTGTTTTTATTTTTACTTTCAAAATTATAATTTAGAAAATTTTGAACAAACTTTTTAAAAAAATAAAAATAACCCAAACGAACAAAAAAAACCCCAAATATTTGAACAATGCATTTTGCAAGTAATCTGGCCAAAGAAATTTAATTTACCTTAGAAGTGTTTCCTTTGCACATTAAACCCAAAATTATTATCTCTTTCAGAAACACCAGCAAAACAAAAGATTCACTATTTACACAGCTGTTTTCCTGACACATATGCCTCAATCTCAGGGCTACATTTCCTATTCCTGGCTGGGCTTCCCAAGAACATTCCACTAGTTAATAGCAGTAACATGGGTCAATTCAGGCTTGAGGTAGGTAGGTTGTGTTTAGTGGATTTTTGCCGACCATTATTCAGACTGGATAGATTCCGTTTTATCATTTTACCACCTTCTCAAAACTGGGATAACATTTTCTGCTGTAATCTGTTCTTCGATTTGGATGGAAAGTTCAAGATTATAATAAGGTACTAATGCATATACTAATACAAGTTTTCTCCTTTTGAAGGTTTTTTTCACTTCCTTACCATTCCCATTATTTATATTTTTTTTAAGTAACATTCTTGCAGAAGTCTTTTTCACGGCCTAGTCTATCTTACTGGCATTTAACATTCTTATTTTTGGTTATATCTACTGCATGCATCAAGGTTTTGGGCTGCTCTAAACTTTGCCCATACACTATGGTTACTGTGCTCTGGAGTAAAATACTTCAAATTAAGTTTCCCAGTTCTGGAATTTACTTCTGCTGAGGCTGTGGTGTTGGCATGTTTCACTAGGGTTTAATCTTAAATGAAAAATAGAGATCAAATGTTTTCGTTGGCATTTAATTCATTTCACACCAAAAAGTTCTTCCTCTTTTCACCTTCACAATTTGTACAAAATTTATTGCTTTTTCTCTTTTGCACCATCCCATTTTAAGTTCTCTGAACACTAAGCTTATACTCCAGTAATTCTCACCTTTCACTAACCTTCTCTCACTTTATTTCATCATTTTCTCTTTATTCATCCACTAGACATAATTCTCTAACACCATTTGCCTTCCCTGTTTCACTGAATGCTTTTCCTAGTTTGAACTTCTGTATGAGCCTCCGAAGCATCCCCTGTCCCTCACCATCTCTGGATCCTCTGTGGAGTTTTCTTGGCTCTATTTTTCCTATATTTCTGCTCATCTCATGCTGTTGTAATCTTCAATATCTTTTCTCTTTATTTTTTCTCCAAATCCTTTATGTGGAAGTTGTGTAGCATGCTTCACTCATAATACCTCCAGATGCATATCTAGTAACATCATCCTCACTTCCTCCGAAGCACAGAACTACCCTTTGCATGACCAATTTGAGTAACCACAGCAATGAGATCCTTGCCTGCCTTTGTTCACTCTAGTGTGATACTCGTCATCTTAGTCTTTTCTTTCCCAAAACTATTTTATTGAGTTCATAGATATGATCAGGACAGTGGGTTCCAAAGTACAGAAAAGGCATTTTTGACACTATCTACAGCTTAGCTTTAAGGTATCCTTCCTGTCTCTCATCAAAAGTCTTGCTCTCTTTTATTTCCTCAAGGGGACCATGCTTAGCAAATGGATCACTGCTCCCAGTCAGAGTATACACTCCCACGCTTAGCAAGGCTGATCCTTGAGGTTCTGACCAGAGGATTTTTATATATTGGGTGGAACATGGGCCCTTAAGTAGTTTGAGAGCTCACAACAAAAGTAGCAAAGTAATAAAGCAATAATTAACTATAACTTAATCATTGTTAACAATATCTTTTTTACAGGGTGACCGGTAAACAGAGGAACTTGCTGTATCACCCAAAAAAGGAGAAAGAAAAAAAAGGATATCACCACACTATATCTTTCATCTGTTCAGACATCAAAGGAGATCTTCACATGACATTTAGAACAAATATCATATTTGTTTGTCCAAAATAGACGATGGAATTCTGCAGCCCATTCCTAAGGCGCATCTTGCTGAGAGTGCCTGAGTTGCAGGATACCACTCCGAAGGTGACCTCATTGTGAAAGCTGAATCCAAATGAATAAAAAAAGTATTTGTTTACTGAAATATGTTGTAGCAGTTTTCAAAAAGTGACCTAGGGAGAATTACAGCAGAGGAAAAAAAGATCTATTTTAGTTCCTGCTCAGCTTGGTATATTATGCATCAACCTAGGGCTTCTTTTGCAAAGGCTCTTAAATTGTTTTAGAGAAAAAAACGAATGAATAGAATGATATATATTTCCTCTACCAAATCATTTTTTTCCTCTCAGTTATATCAGGATAAATTCAGAGTAAATCCAATGAAGTAAATGGTTTTATAATAGTGTAAAAGCGAACAAATTGAGCTCTGAAGCTTTTCATGTTTTATTTGCCAAGTGTTTTCATGCTATGCTGGCAAATGGACAGTGACAGGATGTACAGGTTTCGGGAGCCCTTTGGCAGGCACGAAATAAGCCCTATTATACCCCATGACAATGAAGCCATTTGCAAGTGCTACCAGGACTGTACTTCCTAGCCAGAAGCATAGCAGTTCCTCTCACTGGTTTGTTGTCCTCACATGCATGCTTGCTAAATTGTAAGGAAAAATGCATCCTGAATGCTTCCTTGAGCTGGCAGTTGAGATTTTTTTTTCACTAAACCCCAAATATGAAGGAAGAACTTTTAACAGAAAGTACAGTCATCTACTCTTTCTCCTTCCTTCAAACATGGGCTCAAACTCTGTATACTTCCAGAGTACCCAAGATCATGGTTCCTTTATTCAGTCAGGACAAATCATCTCCTTTTGGAGATAATCTTTCAACCTTGCATTATATTACTTCAATTATTTATTAACAACTTGTGTTTGCTGAAAGAATATGGAGTCATTTATCATAATTAATTTCATTTATGCTTAACAAATCATGGGGCAGATAAAAAAATTACCTTGAGCTCTGTAAATGCAACTTCTGGAAATGCACGCCTCCGAAATATCAATTTTCAAGATTGAAAGCACTCTTCAAGTTGCCACTCCACATGAGGGTGCTGTCACCACTGAACCCCCTCCCTCCAGAGGTCAAAAGTCCTGGCTGCCAGACTGCCCCTCCAGCCACAGGGGGTAGCCAGCACATTGGCAGAGCTGCCTGGAGGCTTCTGTGGAAGAGCAGTAGTTGTACTGGCTTTCCATAGGAACGTTTTGGTAGCAGTGGGGGGCCTAGAGGAGTGGCTTCTGTGAGAAGTTGCCAGAAGCTTCTCCCATGTCCAGCAGAGACAATGCCAGCTGGCTCCAGGACGGACTCACCTGTGGCTGAGGCTGAGTCCATTAGCAACAGGGGCAGTGCCTTTGGGTTAAGGGGAGGGGGAAATTTTACTGCATGGGAGCAACTGCTGCCAGCGAAAAGAGGAGTGAGAATATGTGAGAGGAACAGCCTGCAGGCACAAGGGTCAGTGCAGAAAGAGGAGGAGAAGGTGCTCCAGGCCCTGGAGCAGAGACATCCCTGCAGCCCATGGTAAAGACCATGGTGCAAGCTGTCCCACTGCAGCACATGGAGGGCCATGGTGGAGCCGAGATCCACCAGGAGCCTGCAAAGGACCCCACACACTGAAGCAGGTGAGTGCTTGAAGAAGGCTGTGTCCTTATGGGAATCCTACACTGAAACAGGCTCTGGGAAGGACCAGTGGTCCTGTGGAGAGAGAGACACAGGCTATAGTGGACTTTTCTGGTGGGACTTGGGACCCTATGGTGGGTCCATGCTGGAGCTGTCTGTTCCTGAAGGACTGCATCCCATGACAGGGACTCACTCTGGAGCAGTTCATGAAGAATTGTAGCCTGTGAAAAGGACTCATATTGGAGAATTTTGTGGAGTACTGTCTCTTGTGGGAGGGACCCCATGCTAGAACAGAGGAAGAGTTTGAGGAATCCTCCCCTGAGGAGGAAGAAATGGCAAAGAAAATGTTTGATGAACTGACTGCAGCCCCGTTACTTGTGTCTCCCACTCTGGGTGGGAAGATATAGAAAAGATTGAGTCAAGTTATACCTGGAAAGAAGGGAAGGGTAGGGGAAAGTGTTTTTAAAACTTGTTTTTATTTCTCATGAGCATATTCTGATTTGATTAGTAATATTAATTTCCCCAAGTTGAGTCTGTTTTGCCCATCATGGTAATTGATGAGTTCTCCCTGTCCTTATCTTAACCCATAAGCCTTCTGTGATATTTTTCTCCCCTTCTAAGCTGAGGAGTGGGAGTGACAGAGCAGATTTGGTGGGCACCTGGTGTCCAACCAGGGTCAAACCACCACATAGTTTAGTCCTCAATAGGACATAATGCAGATGTAGGGCTTTGTTCCTGGTTAAATAGAACAGTGACTGCCACTTTCTTCTAAGACAGCAGCAGGAGGTGTAAGCACCCCTTTTAATCAAACCTATCAGCTGGAGAATCTGGCTTCCCCTCTTCTCCTTTTAGTGTCCTAAATTACTCAAGCACAAGGATGATCACTTTCCTTGTTGAACCATGCAAAAGAACAAGAGAACAACCAGAAAGGAAATAAATATGAGCGTAATGGAGACCAACAAGTTGTAATTGGTATGGAGAGGGGAGGGCTGAGTCTGAGTTTCACTTTGAAGCATTCAAACAGCTGTAACACACACAAATGCTATCTTTGCAGGTTTCCTCCAACATCCACATTGTAATAACCTTGTTTTTCCCTGACTCTCGTGATTTCATATGACATATACCCCCACAGCCAGGTGAGATGCAGTTCATTGCAAGCTACATATGGCCAGTGTTGCTGCCCAAGGAACCCTGCCAGCTGGTTACTCACAAAATGAAAATTGTGGTCCAACAAGGCAGACTAGGAGGAAGAGTCCTAAAGTAGCTCTCATAGCAGGGAAACAGACTTCTTCAATGCAGCCTCACTTGTCTTCGAGGCTTGTCTCCTCTGCCAGTGTTGACTGAAGTTGGTCAACAAGGCTCAGAACTTAATGGAGGGAATATCAGAAATTTGCTTACCTACAGTTGTGTAAAACCTCACACCACCTAAATGTTGAGCCACTTGTATTAAGACCCTTTCTGTTATTGAGACAATAAAGCACAATGATCTCCATCACATCAAAGAAAGTCCCCAGTTCCATTTTCATCCCAGTTTTGTATACCTTGGGCATGCTCCTTCCCCACTTAGCACTTCATCTCTTTCCCCAAGTGAAGTTAGAATGCAGACAAAGTCTAAAAAGAAAGTGATTGTTACCAGTAACTCTTGTTAGCATATCTGGGCATCAGCCTATCACCTGCCGTTAGTGTACTGAAACACAGAATAAAGCTGCATTTCTGTAAAAGACATTGGGAGCAAAATTGGACAGAAGAGTGTCAGACTGCAGTTTTTCCATTCTTTCACACAAAATGTGAAATAACACGTTAACTGCCTTCTGGCCATACAGTAAGCTTCCATTAAAATAATTACCATATGGCTCTTTTGGGGACATGGTAACTTTCCTGTTATTTCGCAATCCTTTCAGATGAACAGTTTCACAATGGACCCTACAGGACCTTGAAAGGATTTTATCAGGTTGCTGGATTAGGGCTTTGATAGAGATTCTGAGGAAAAAGCAGGTGGAAATAACAGCTCACAGAGTGGCTCGGCAGAGTGATTACTGGGCTATATTCTCTGTTCAAATGGAAAAAGGAAATCCCTTGAAATAAAAAGTCTGGCTGCTGCTGATTAGCTGACAAGAATGAAATTGAACACTATGCACATAAAACTCTATATGTGCAACCAACAGATCCATCATGTCAGCAATTCATTTTCTTATGGTAGCATGGGCTTGGAGAGAAATCCATTAAGGCCCAAATAAATTAATAGCAAAGAAGAGAAGTATCCCCTGTCTTGCCTGGTTTTCTATACACATGGCTCACAAGCCTAGTTTGGTGTTGTTACTTTTTTATATTTATCCCTTCCTCATTCATTAACTTTACTGCATTATATAGTCAGGGACCCAGTTTGTTTTGTTTTTTTTTTTCCTGTTATCAGCAAATAACTTACACCAGTTTCTCCAGCAGTGGAATAACATATTAAGAATATTCTGTATATATATAGATACCTCTAAATCTTTGGGTGGCTTGAGTTGTACCTGGAGCTTATAACAAGGACTAAGGGCAGGAAAGATTGAGGGTGAAGTCTAATTAACAGTCATCTAAAACATCATTACATCAGTAATTCTTTCTTTTTAACAGCCTATATCATCTCTATCTTTCTCTCCGGTTTTTCTTGCAGAGTTGTTGAAATGCATTGTCTGTTGAGGACTCCAGTTGTGGTGGTGACGGTACGTTAGGTGGCAAGTCCCATGAAGCATGCTAATATGCGCTAATCTTTTAATGATGATGAATATTTGACTCTTTGTAATGGGGGTATTTTTTTTAAAGAGGCTTTCCACAAAAAAAAAAATCATCACAATGGTTGTCACAAGTAAGCTTCCCTCCCCTTTGAAAGAACTGACTGTAGTGGAAAAGATAATTACTTAGTTCCTTTATCTCCGAATTATTTGTAATAAAACCTGAAATCGCACCACAAGGTCTTTCATGAGGATGTCATAAATTAAGATGCATCGATGTATTTGGTGCATCTGTTCAGCTCTGCGCTCCTTTGTCTTCTGCAAATAGCGCAGCAGCTTCAATACCCAGCAGACAGCATTTACGCAAATGATGTCGTGGTCTGTATCATTAATATTCAGCGATTGTCTGTCATAGACACCTTACTGTACATCTGTTATGCAAATTTATGTTAATTTTTGCTCACTGACAGCTGCCTTGGTTCCCTCCCTAAAATGATCTTTTCCATTTTGAAGTTTGCAATCTGTTCCCAAAAATGTTAATCTAACAATTAACTGAAATTGCTAAACAGAAATTTTACATGTTATGTCCAAAATAGAAACCAGTGTTTTTAAATAGATGGTGAATCTTCTCTTCACATCATTTGTTTTATATGTGATTCAGAGAAGGGTAAACATTGATCTTTGCACAGTCTGTTTTGGGATAAGTGACAATCTCCCTATACAGTAATAGGTTTTGCAGGAAATGATGCCATCCTCTTTTCACATAGGCTATCGGCATAAAACTGACTTTCTATTAAAAGCTGTTCTTTGTACAATTGTTTTCTACTTAGACTTTTGGAAACGGAAAGGTCACTCTTTATTAACACATTATTCATCATTTAAAACTTTTATTTTAAAAAATGTGGCCATATTTCAAATAGAGGCAGCAAACATTTTAAAAACATTTCAAAGCAGTTTCATCATGTTAATGTAATATGTCAGGGAAAAGTGAAATATGGTCTTGTGAGTTAGGTTCAGACTGCTGGGGAAAACACTTTGTACCCATTGTGCCACAACATTTTTGCTTCCACAGTTAGGATCCAGCCAAGTTACACTAGGTATCCCACATGGAATCGGTGAACATCAGGACAGCTGTTGTACAGAGAGGGTTTAAGCCTGTTTGACATTAGGGGAGGTACACAAGAAAAGCCTAGGCGTTGACATAGTCTCCACCTTAAACCAAACTGCAAGCAGATTGCTGGCACAGTCTCTCCAAGTTCTCAGATTTCACTTTGATATGGAACAAGAGAAATATTGACAGGACCCAGGGAGAACTTTGGTCAGGCAAATACCTGCAAGAGATGTCAAAAATGTAAGGGTAGGTGGGGTGAAATGAAAGGGAAAGGTTATAGCCACAGACGAGCCTGTTAGGAAAGGGAATTAAATAGGACCAGGAGCATTGTGCTTATTGGTAAAGAAGCCCCTATATGTCCATATACTGAGGACAACAGCTTTAAAGCAGAAGCTTCTTCATAGCATTGCCTAACAGTGCAATAGGGTCATGATGTAACAGATTTTTCAGAAACCTATGGCCAAATCTGAATTTGACAGAATAACATAGAACCTGACTATAAACCATAAAGACAGGCTGAAATAAGTTGAGTTTAGATATTAGGAGCAGCATTACAGTGTACCACAGATTCAATATCAGTCTTCACCGTAGAAAATACAGCCAAGATACCTATCCAAGCCCTATCCTTATCAGAAAATAAAGAGCGCACTATGTCAGGCTGATCTGTCAAAATAAGAAGAGTAGGAAAATTAAACTGATAAATTAAAGAGCAGCATGTCACCTGACTGATGGCAACCCTCCAGGAGATCTCTTAGAAGCATAGCTGCGATTTCTAACAAAGAATACTGAATAGCTCATTAAAAAACACAGAATGGCATGGTAGTAAACATTGCTCTTTCCTTTCAAAAAGGGAAACCAGGGAATTCTCAGTTACAGACTGTGAATCCTCAGAAAAGTTTTTGGAACAATAATTAAGACAAAAGCAGAAAATCACCAAAATGAGAATGCTATGAGGTCAAGCTGACAGAGCTTCTACTAAGGAAAATTGTTCTTCTCTAGTCTATTGTAATGCATCAGGAGTGTTAAACAATGGATGATGAAGACCATTTCACAAAGTTTGCTTGAAAGACAATGTATTTAATTGAAAAACTATTTTCCCAGGAACCAATTAGGAAAACAAAGTAATCATGAATGAAAACTGAATACTCTGCTGTAGTTTAGAAAGTGATTGACAAAACTGCAGTAGATAGAAGTATGTAACTTACTCCCAGATTAGAAACTTATAGTGAAAAATTGCTAAGTTATTTTGGAAATGGCAGTTAATAAGATTGTTTGGAAAAGAGCTAAACAGGCATATTTGCCAGTGACAACACTTTGTCCAGATGTCCAGAAAAAGAAAGTGCTCGACAGACTTAAGAAGGCCTTTTAAATAAATCACAAGGCAGCACTTAAAGAATGAATTCAGTGTCAAGTACGAGATAAATCTAGGGACATGGGAGACCTGACTACATTTCAAGAAATTACCCGAGGCATCAGGTTCTACCATTTACTATTACAGGCAATCACATCATATAGCCCTCCATTAAAGGTGTAACAAATTTCCAGAAATTTTTTCTAACCAGAATTGCCATACACATTTTTTTTTGATAAACAGTCTTCTTAGAGCAAAGTTTGAATTATTTCAACACATGAGTGTAAGGCAGAGGTTACAGTTAAACAGAATGACTTATAAAAATTAAAACTGATTGACTCTTCCCTTGCCTCCTCATGAAGCACTTTTTATAGTTAAAGTAGAACTTGCAATATTGTTCCAATATTATTATATTATCCTAACACAGGAGGAAAAAAAACTTACAGTATGTTTTTTTTCCACATTAGCTAATGTTGTTGGGGATGAGCCATTTTGCAGCCTTTTTTTTTTTTTTAGGCACCAGCAGAGAATGGAAGGACCCCTCTTGTGTAATTGCCATACTGTCTCCTGTGCATGAATTTCAGCACTTCAGCCTTCATAAATAGTTTTCCTGATTAATTGCAACATCTTGAAACACCTTCCTATGGAAGTTTGGGGGTTTTAATTACAGGAAATTGGCAGGGGACACAGGAGAGCATACCAAAAGTTGTCTGTCTAGCATCACCTGCAATGTTGGACTAGTGGGATGACAGCAGGAGAGTGGTGAAAGCACAAAGCTATTAAGAGCAGTGAACCAGCCCAAGGTTACTGCATCCACCTGGCACCCAGCAAGCATATCTCTGCCTGCTGGATGTTATTCATCAGTCCCAAAGCTCAGGGCTCTGCTGCTGCACCGTTAGCTTAGTTTTTGAAGTTGTTTCAAACATCCAGAGTCCTGAAAGGTTGTTCTTAAACTGAGGTCCTCAGACAGATACAGTTTTCATTGTTTGAAATAGTTCAATCATAGTAGCTGGAAGAACAAGATGCCAAAGAGCAGCTACAGCATAACTAATCTCAGAGTTGAAATCAGATCTCTCTTTGATGACTGAGGTCTTACAGAACTTATTTTTTCCCCTTGATGATATTAAGATTATATGATGCCTTTTTTATTATTAATATTTTAAACACACTAGCTGTTATATACTGTCTTATATCTGAATCATTTGTAAGGAAAAGGAATATGATGAACTGCTTTATTTAAGGTCCTTGAAACCTTGACAATGGTTTTGTATGATGTAAACCTCAAGTCATTGACTATAGCCTCATCAGGAGCTCAGGGACTATGTGAGGAATTTTCACATATAAAAATGAGCTAAGACAAAGATGAGTTTGTCATTTTGATTTTCTCTTTCTTCCCATTGTCGGAATGGAAACAAATATTTCAATGTTTCTTGATTAAAAAAAAACAAACCAGAAAGTTTTGATAGTCTGATTAGGGTATTTTGTTTCCAGAACACAAATGCTGTATCCTAGTTTTCAAGTTTCTGAATATTTTTAATATATAGATAAAATAATTTTAATCAGATATGGCCCCTTAAGATAAAATAAAAAAACAAATCTAAACATGGTTCCAAAATTGGTGAAGCATTTTAATTTAACTTTAAATGTTTTAAATTAAATGTTTTAATTTCATTTTTCATGTTTTCAAATTGTGTTTCATAGAGACTGATTAAAAAAAGTTTTAATGAACCATATTCATTTGGAGTGGTGGAAGAGAATTTCAGAGGCACCTTTGACAGAAGCATCCTGAATAGCTCTTTCCTCTTGCCTGAGATTACGTGAAAGACATTGAGGTTTGAGCTGCCTGTAACCAAAATTCTGAATCTGACTGAAGAGCAACAAGACACCCTACACCCAGCTCTTTACACACGCTGTGTATGCAAATACCAACCAAAGAGAGAAAACCCCAAAAGTGCACTTGCCTTTCTGGCCCTACACATTAGAGAAATGTGGCAAAAGCCTGTCCCAAAAGTGCAGAGATGAGCAGCAATTCTTGGAAAAACATGAATGGTGTGGTGGTTGTTTACAGCTTGCCCCTTCTGTGGCTGGTGGGCTGTAACTCACCTGCGTACCCTGGCATTCCTCACTGCTGACCCAGCAGTGTCACCTGCTGCCACGCTGTCGTTGCACAGCAGCTTCTGGAGATGGTATCTGTTATTTTCACTTTAACTGTTCTTTATCTTGACATCTACTTCCTCAAGACAGAATACACACCTAGAACACCGACTTAATTAGATTTCTTATTTCTGACAGCCACTAGTGCAATAGTAATATTCTTGTCTCCCTACTCGCATAAGTCATAGAAAATAAGATTGGAGGGATCTGAAAAGATTAGAAGTTTTCTAAAATATTCACAAAAACAGAGCTGAGGCCCAGCTATGAAGAGCTGCATTCCTTTATGGGACTGAGTGACTTTCATCAGTCATTTTATTGACCAGTGTAGAAAAATATAAGTTAATGCACATGGAGAAAACCCCAACCAAACACACATGAAATCTTCTCCAACACCACTCTTCTAACTGATGCTAATTAGTAATAGGATCATGGGGTTATAACAGATAATTTCATGGATCTATCACCTCACTGATTAATAACAATCAAGCAACTCAGATAAATAATAAGACGACTCATTAGGAGAGGAGTAGAGAACAAGAAAAGTATATACACAATCTTGCTGAATAAATCCATGGTTTGCCCGCATCTCAGGTATTATGCTTTATACTTGCTCCCAGATCTTAAAAAGTAGAAAAAAACAACCGACCCAAGAAACATTTAAGAAGAACATAATGAAAAACCACTTCAATGTAAGGAATATCTAAACAGACTAGGGGTCTTCAGCCTGTAGAATAAAAAACTGTGTACAGTCATTACTGCTGTGGGTTTTTGGGAAGTGACTGTTTATTCTACTGCAAATATTGAGGAGCAAAGGGAAGCTGAACTTGAACTTAACACAAAGGAGGTAGAACTTCATTCCCTGGGTGCTGAGTTGTGTAGCCCTCAGAGAAGCCATAGCTGTTCAGAAAGCCTCCAAGCTAGTAACTCCTGGAAACGGTGGTTAAGGAGGGCAGGACCATGTAAGTCTATCCTACTGTTTTCTAGGCCATCCATTTCTCTCCAGTGCAGACACAAGAAGTTAGGCAGGAGAAAGTTTAGAGGCTCAGGCATTTGCATCAGAAAAATAAAAGATCTCCATGCTATCCACAAGAGAAATGAACAAGTGTGCAAATTAGCAAAAAACCCGAACACAAAGTATTTTGACTTTTCAGCCCTCAAGAGACCACAAAACATTCCTAAAAACAATCAGGCAAACTTCCTTTCAGATACAAGACTATTTGTTCCCAATATGACAACACAGCTTTTCATTTCATCCTGCTCAGCAAGTCCCGACACTAAATGAGACCCCAGTGTGCCTTCACTCTCAGTTTAATAGGCTGCAGCTATGTTCTGGAACCAACCAAGGCTGACAAGCATCATCCCAAAGAAAGCCCCTGACTCCCCTTCCCAACTCTTCAAAATCCCACTCACAGATGAAAGACCTTTAATTTACAGTATCATCACATAAGCCATTTCACCTGAGAGAAACTCCCACCAGCTATGGTGCTGTTGGGAACTCCTCTCAGCTCTTGCAGTGCCTCTGCTTCCTACGTCATTCTTGTCATTTTCGAAAACAATTGTTTGCCAGAATGTGATCAGCTGCAGGAAAATCAAACTCACGTTTCAAAACATATTTAGCAACCCAGTAGCTAAAGTTAATGCAGAAAAATATGTATGGAGATTTGTCATAAATGGTGATCCAAGAGATTTTTGATCACTAGATTGCATTAACCTTTTCCTTTCAGTCCCACTGACTCTAAATCTAGTTAAATAATTGCCTATTCCTTGTATTTAGATGAAACTTTTGCAAGTCCAAAAAGTGTCAATGACTTGTAAACTGCTGCTACTTGTATTTCCTTGTTTTGCTCCTTTAAAAATGCCATAGTGATAAAGAGGAACATAAACAAAATAAAATTTGAATAATTAATTAATTATTATGTAGGGACAACTTAGATTCATGAGTGTGTGTTGGCACTTCCTGAGGTCTTACTGAAAATGGCACTGTACCAGAAGTTTTATCAAGGGGAAAATGAGGCAAAATAACTTCATAGTCGGGATCAAGTTATATATGTAACAAATTCTGAACCTTCTGTGGCTCTAACTTCAAATAGTTGTGATGAATCATGGAAAATGATGCCTTTACAATCAGAGTAATGCTGCTGTAGAGGGTTTTTTGGAATGTTTTGGTTTTATCTATACACACACACACACATACACATATATATATATATATATATATATATGTGCTTAAAACAATATCTCCCTAGACTCTGGAAAAACTTTAATTAATCTGCACAGAAGAAAAAGTCAAGATCATAGCTGAGTAGGAATAAATGACATTTTGATCTATGTAATAAGAGGATGTAGAAAACATAAATTGAGATAATTCAGCTGTGAAACAGTGTATATAAGTTTAGAATTTTGCCCAGAAATTGTCATTAAATTGAATTCCTTCTCAAATGTGAAATATCATTTAGCAATAAGTAGAAGTGCTAAGGAAAAGAACAAATAAAGCCAGATAAACTTTTAAGATTAATTACTTAAATAGGTGTGCAGGTTAGAGAAAATCACAAAGAAATTACTCCCTGAGAAAAGGCATATATTCACCTCATTGCCTGCCTGGGTTTCTACATTCACACCTCTTTGGTCTTTGTTTTCCATTATCTGTAGAAAATGAGGTTATTTGTAGCCAGGCAAAGGAAAACATGAATTTAAGCAAGAAGAATACCTCTGAAAAGCCAGTTTGTGGTATTTCAAGCTCATTTGGGGATTTATACCATGATGTGGGTCCTAGAAACTCTGCTCAGATCTTAGGAAATGGAATGCTTTGGCAATCTGTACCTTCAAGCCTTGTCAGGCACTGTCAAGCCAAGCGCATGTTCCTCAAGCACTGTAATTTTCAGAAAATTCATCAAACCTCCAGCTGAAGGTAAAATGACTGAATCCAAGGTTTAATGTAGATGTCTTGTACATTTCCATCACGTCATATTTACACTGAAAAGGTCACAAGCTGAACTTTGCAAAACACAGCAGATCCAGTATGGTGAATCATCATACTGTTGGCTAAACATTTTTACATGTGAATACACTGAACTTCCCTCCACTGTGTTTTAATATAAGCCTTCGGATAACATCAGGTGGCACCCTGTCTGCTGGGGAAAAATCAACTGTAAAAAAGATAAGCATAGATATTTATTCCCAGGACCTTTTGGCTAAACCATCATTCCATAAGGAACAAATAAGCACTTTCTCAAGTTTATCTGCAATCTATCATTCTGCAAATTTTAAGCTTTAGCTCTCCATGGTTGTGGTAGTTACAATCTCCCCTGTAGACTGGTCTAGGCAGTCCCACAGCAACTCATAAGGAATGGAATTATTGAAATAACGTTCTTGAGAGTTTTTTCCCATAATCTATTTGCACAGCTAATTAATGTGAATTTTTTGTGTTTCCCTAACACTCATTACTGTGATGCCCAAACACCTGGATACAGACAATACATTGTAATGTGGCTGGCTGTTGGAAAGTCTTTCTGTAAAATCAGTTAAGTTGGGCACACTCTACCATATGATTCAGTTTTTATTATTACTTTATTGCTCAATATCAGAATCTCTTTATTCTCTGTAACTGACTTCTTTCTTTGGTTTGCAGCTGACCCAATGAAACACCTGTAACCATTATGGATAACTATTGGACAGCAATTTTGAAGTAAAAAACCCCACAAAGTCAGAATGAAGTGAAAATTCTTCAGAAGACTGCAATAAACATCAGTTTTGCACAAGCCGTGTGATTCTTTGTTGGCTAAACCTGCAAGGTAAAAGCACAGTCCACATGACCCTCTGGTTATCGCAGGAAGACATTTACAAGCTGGAGTCAATTCTGCAGAGATATCCAACAGATGAGCCATTCAAAAAAAACTGTGCTTTCCGTGAGGAGACTTTCTACTGTCAACTCTATTTACTGTCACTGTAACATTATCCATCATGCCATGGAAAGTGTCAGACATAAAAATAAAGTGGAAATCTATAAAACTGGTTTTGAGTCAGTAAAAAATGTCAATTTCGTGGCAGTCTTTATTAATCCTATTAACTGCAGTACTTTGGAATCCACGGGACTTCATAAGACTCATAATGCAAGTAGTGTTCAGATGAAAAAAAAGGCACAGGAATCCCATGTGCGCATATGCAGAGAAACTCAAAGAATCAACTCCATGGCTGACATCCAGTTATGTCAGTAATGTCAAAGGTGATGTGATTGAGAAGGTTATGCAGTCTTATTAAGCTGGTTATCTTCTCTGTGACACCACCATGGGAAATTGTAGTGATGCAGTTTAGAGATGTAGCTTCATATCTAACGTTGACTTGAGCAATATCCTCTCCTCACCTATGGAATGAGCTGTCACATTGAATGAGCTGTGTCATCCTCTATGTATCATGTCACACCTCTCTTAGAGAAAGAGAAGATCTAATCCAGTTAATCGAACACAGTTAAAAGAGCATTGTATGAAGTGTGTGAAACACCTTTTGAAATACTTTTCCTGCTGTCAGAATCACTGCTATAATCTTGCTTTATGGATCACATTCAGATTACAAACTTTTCCTAAATAATTTTGCTACATGCATAAATGGCCTAGAGAGTATAAAATAAAACATTGTACAGATACAAATTTTGCAGTAAAAGAGGAAAAGATGCTTTCTCTTCAGTAATGTACTCAGCTCTGAGCATATTGTAAGAGACTTAAAGACCGTAATTGCCTCACACACTGTTAAGATCACCGAAGGACCTTGCCTGCAGTAGCAAACCACGGAAAGGAGCAACTGCTCAGCTGCAACCACCAAATCCTACCCCCTAAGAAATATGCCTGATGGATTCTGGGAATTTGGACTGTGAGAGACTGAAATGCTAATGGTTGATGAATCAAAACAATCAGCCATTTGATAAGGCCAGGTTTGCACACACCCACTCCCTGCCCCCCCCGCCCAGCTGAGGGGAACGAGGAGAGTTTTTGGGTGTGTGGTGAAGCCTGTGGTCTACATAACCCACTCTTGGAAGTTACAAGCTGGGTTTTGAGCCAGATAAGAAGCAAACCCTGCAGAGGTAGGATGGTGCTTGTTTATAATGCCAATTATCCTCCCTTAAACACCTGGCTCAGTTTTGAAACTCCTCCTTTCACTCCCCCCATCCCAAGTAGGTCAAATTCACAAGGGACTTTCACATCCATGGTAGGCTCGAGGGTATTCATCCTTCCTGATGGGGTATAACTGGCTCAACTACACTGATGTGTCATGTCTGAGAAGGTTTCATAAACCATCAAAGACACGCAAAGCTCCCCCAGACTAATTTCTGAGGCCTTCCACCAGAGGACTGTACAAGATCCACAGTGTTGCAAAAGACAGTGACAAACTCTTCCTTCCAGGGAGGTGCTTGGGTGCTCCCCCTGTATCCAAATATATATTAACCCATTGAACTCTGCTTGCAGGACCCCAAGAAGGCAGGGTGAAGAAGACTGACAGGACACTGTCTGGATCCTTGTGGTGGTGTCTCTCTCTCACTCTCTTTTCTGCCCTCTCTCCCCTTTTTTCTATTTCTTTCTACCTCTATCTCACATTACTCTTAAATAAAATCCATACTATTGACTTCAGCATATGGTCTCATTTGCACCTCAATTCAGGTAGAAGTATCTTTAATAATCAGATCTTAACATGTACAATAAACTAAAAGTCTGACTGTGAACCTTTTCTTCCCTTTGGGAAACATTTTTTTCACATAAGCAACCTCATTTGTTTACACTGGGAAACTACACATTCCAAAGGCAAGTGTCAGAAGAGAGCAGTCCAGCTGGAGCTGTGCATGAGATGACAGGCTGTGAACTGTGGTTTATTAATTAATTTTGGCAATGTGACCCATAAAGTGCAAAGTAGCAGTAATGTGAAATATGATACATGAAATGTGACTAACAGCAATTATTCTAACTGAATCTAATCTCAGGGAAAGCAACAATAAGGGATGCTCAGCATCCCAGAACGTGTGTAGTTAACTTCAGCCAACCAAGTCAATCTTCCTATGTTTTCTGTTATGTTGATGGGGAAGGATAAGCTCATTCAGACCATTATTCTAGAGCAAAATTCCAATTTTTCTTATTTTTACTTACTCCTAAGGACTCTTTGTGTCCGTCTCCCTCTTACTGCACACATTACAGGAGGACACTTAAACTTAGAAAAGTGCCTCTTGTAAGTACATATCATAGAGCTGTGGCTGAAAGTAATTTCCAGTACATAAATTAACCTACATTAAGCAATAATCTACATGTTGAATGTCAAGATAAAATATATAGATTGACACCAACGATACAAAAGAGGATGCAAATGAAGCCCATACTCAGTGGCCCTATTTTTTCTAAATAGCAAACAAATGCAGAAATCAATATCCACTACTTTGGAAAGTTCAAAAATAATTATATCAGCCCAGGGAAGAGGGCCAAGGGTGCAGGCATGAGGTTGTCACAAGCTGCCTATGTCTCTCTGGGGCTGGTGCTGCACTGACCTGGGATTTGGCCCAGTTGATTCTGGGGGGGGGAAGGTGAGGGCAGCAGGGAGCCTGAGGCCCAGGAAAGGTACTCAGTGGCCATCATATTTTGACGTGGCCAAAGTGCCAACCATGCAGACAAATTACATTAGGCTCTTTGCCCTAAGGAGCAGAGGGTAAGCTGTGGCTGACTTTATTTAATACAATAAAAGCAGCCTTTCTTGAAAAGACTGCAACACGGCTGCATAATGTGATATCAATTCCCATCCCTGTGCCCATTTCCATGTTTTTCTTCACAGGCAATATAGACTCCTGTTTCAACATTTCTGGATACAGGTTCACAACCAACATGAAATTAAATAAAAGATACTTCACCTCCATCCTGCTCTTGACACAGGCACGTTTAGTTAGTACAGTGACTGAATTATTCCCTTATCCATAATATATTCCTATTAATAACATTCTGCTCTAACTAACAGCTTTATTTTATTGCCATGATTTCTGACTTTCTCACAGCCTTTAGAATATGAACTAAAACATTTCACTCCAAGAGTGGTCAAAAATATTACTACTTCAATGCAATATTGCAGCTAGTAAATCTTTTCACATATGAAAATTAATCTCTCTGCTTGTTTAGAGAAACACACATTGTAAAATAAAATCAAATCACAGCTGTGATAAGAAAATCTCTACAACTGATACCCCTGCCTGTCTTCAACTCATAACAGAGGTACCTGGTGCAAGGAAATCTGCTGGTTTCATGCAAATATCAACCACAGCAAAAATGACATTGCAGGGATGCAGGACATCACCAGAGAGAGGAGAGAAAATCTTTATTACCATTACCAGCCTCCCAATATGTAGCCCCATGTGAACCTCATGAAGCTCAACAAGACCAAGTGCAAGATCTGCACCTGGGTCAGGGTAATCCCAAGCACAAAATCAGACTGGGAAGAGAATGGATTGTGGGAAGCTCTGAGATTTGGGGTAGGTGCAGGTGGCTGAGGGGTTAGATGTGACCCAGCAATGTGCACTCACGACCCAGAAAGCCAGCTGTATCCTGGGCTGCATCAAAGGAGCGTGATGAGCAGGTTGAGGGAGATGATTCTGCCCCTCGGCTCTGCTCTGCTCCACTGAGACCCAACCTGGAGTGCTGTGTCCAGGTCTGAAGGCTTCAGTACAGGAGGTACACTGACCTGTTCAAGCAAGTCCAGAGGAGGGCCATGAAGATGATCACTAAAACACCTCTGCAATGTGGATAGGCTGAGACACCTGGGGTATCCAGTGTGGTGAAGAGAAGGCTTCAGCACCTTGTAGCACCTTCCAATACCTAAAGGGAGACTAAGAGAGAACTGGAGAGGGAATTTAAACAAGGGTATGTAGTGATAGGACAAGGCAGAGTGGCTTTAAATTGAAAGACAGTAGTTTTTTATTAGATATTAAGAAAAAAATCTTTACTGTGAGGGTGATGAGACACCAGAACAGAGAAATTTTGATACTCCGTCCCTGCAAATGTTCAAAGCCAGGCTGGATGGAGCTTTGAGCAACCTGTCCTAGTGAATGGTGTCTATGAAAGGGTGTTGGAATCAGATGACCTTTAAGGTTCTTTCCAACCAAAACAGTCTAAGTTCCTATGATTCTGTTAAATGGGATATCCAGGATTGATTCTGGGCATACTGACTTCATTTGTGGTTTGTTTGGTACAAACTTTAGGGAAAAAGACAACTCCAATCTGGCATCAGCTCCATTGTCCTAATGGAGCGGAACTTTCTCTGAGGAGGCAGAGATTGTCTAGGCAAGTACTTCCTTGAAGCTTAGTCTGAGACAGTTGAGACACATAAAGTCTCTAAGGTCTACAGTAAACGTCAACACATTCAGCTTTAAGTGCAAGGCGTAAATCTTTCCATCTGTCTTCTCTAACAGGAACACAAAATAACATACACACTTAAAGAAAGAGGGGGAATAAAGACTCACATACTTTTCAGCCCACATAGATCTAACTGAAGTACTCGGACAGTCTGAGAGTAATGGTGATAGAAACTTAGTGAAGACAGAGGAGCTGCAGATCAGAGCTGGGCAGTGCTTCATGGGTCCATGGCCACACAACAGGCACCCTTGGGCACCTTCCCTGGTGGCTCGAGATACCTCCTGCCCTGAGAAGCCCTTATGCATTGGGCAGACTTCCCTCCCTGAGTGAGGACAGAGTCACAAGTCAAGCCCAAAAAATTATGCTTTGGAAGAAGCAGTCATCTTGAGGCTTATGATAATTTGATTATGGTCTAAAAACCGTAAGAATTATTTTCCTAGTTTCCTCTGCATCATCATTGACTTGGATGATAGGATTGACTGCTTGGGCAAATGAAGGTAACAAATCAATCCTAGGAGTAACAGACATCCTCTACTGTATTCCTGGCAACCACCTCTTAGAATAGGATTTGCACTGTGTGAGCTCATGCAGCTCCAAACAGAAGATAAATCCATGCAAGCAAAAAACCAAAGCCAAACCACAACCCCACATGTACACACCCCTAACCCCAAGTTTCAGCACTTTAATCAAGATGTGAAGGAATGTAGGATCCTTTATGGAAAACAAACCAATCCCACTTTTTAGCTTTCAGGGAAGTCAACAGGGAGAGGGACACTGGCAGCCTAAAAGTCCCTCCTTCTGAGTCACCAGCTCTCTGTCCTGCAGCTTTGACTTTGCTCTTGGCTTTACTGCTCTGGTGCACAGGTATGACCCCAGTTTCAATATCTTACAACAGCAAGCCAGTTAAGTTGGACCTTACCAATTCTCCTACACCCTTGAGGAGGGGATTGATAAAATTGCATACTATGCAATTTAAATAAAGGCAATGATTTTTTGTTAAGTTGAAACTTACCACCTGAAAAGGAAATAAAAGTGAATAAAGCAAAGCAAGCTATCACAGAAAGTATTTCATTGCCATGGACAGTTGAGCTTAAGGCTATGCATGATTTCACTGGTTTGGTATGTTCTGAAGGAGGAAGAAATTTACAAATTTGTCCTACTCACCCTGTGACCCAGTGCAGGATGCTCCACCCTGCCTCGCAGCAATGCAGAGCAGCCCTGCCAAGCCTGATGCTCAGATTCCCTCACCAGCTCCTCCAGGACTGAGAGCACAACACAGCTACCCCATTTCCCTCCTCTGCAGTCCATCAGTACCATGATAAAGTGTTTTGGAACCTGGTTTCTTTCTTTTTCCCTCCTTTTTCTCTGTATTCAAAGTTACTTCTCATTCTTTCTTAGGGGATGTATAAATCTGGTCCTAATGGTTTATTCCTCAAGCACAAGGCACTACCAGATAAAGTAACACAAACTAAGGAACATAGGCCAAGTATCCATCCCAATACTCAAAGTGAGTTTCACCATAGACTGTTAAGGGACTCGGACTTGGCCCTATTTCTGCAGATCTGGAAAACATTAGTGAAGCTTTAGAACATGCCTGGGGCTCTGTCCTAACCTCTGCTGAGCAGCTATAGGAAAAATGTAGGAAACATAAATTTCTCCTCTGCTTGTGAGCCAGGGCAGGAGACTTGTCCAAGTAACCATCTGTGACCGCACATTTTAAAGGTGCTGTACATTTTCCAAGCTATCACAAGATGTGAGTGCAACCCCCAGCAGCAAATAGGGAAAGGTGGGCTCCTCATGGAGGAGCACAGCACATCTCATAAAGGTTTGCTGCCAAGACACACAGTCTTGGTGGAAGTTGACAGTATCTCCAAGGCACAGGAAACATTAGGCTGTGCTCTTGTTCTGTGTTTCTCTACAAGCTAAGCAGTTGATCTTGTACTTCATAATTAACAGAGGTGATTTATTCTCTCATTATCATCACAGAAGCTTAATCAAGAGAAAGGTCATAAAGAAAGTCTAAAGATCTACACATTGCAAAAGTCTGGCTTGGGTATTCTGCTACATATTAGGAGAAAAGCTTCTTTTCTCCATAGTCTGAGCAGAAATTGACTGTTCAAAGGAGAGTCTAATGAACTTCATTTGTACTTTGCCTTCTCTCACAAAAACTGGGAACATATGTCAAATCAAGCAACCACAGTAGTGTCCAGGGTCATGGTTTTCATTTTTCTGAAAAAACAGAACAGATGGAAGGCCAAATAACTACATTTATTCATTTTTTTTTCTGATTTTCTATCATGGGTATGTAAAAGGTTAAATCTTATCTCCCTTCTGTTGCTTGCTGGTTCAAGTTTAAGGAGTTTGATGTGATATTATGCTTGTAGAATTGTGTGTTAGATTGAAAACTCAGCTAAGCAATAGGAAAAAAACCCACTGCAGAGTGTACACATAACTGCAGTAACTGCAAGAGTTAAAAGAAGGTGAGAATTACAATAGTGTAATGCAATTTTGCTATGGGAGGGAGGTTAAAATCTCTCCATATGGTTCGGTCTTATTTTAGAGACTGATGCATGTAGACGTAATTTCATACACAAGTGAAAAGGGTGATTTCTGCATAACAATATGTCACTTCCTTCTATCCCAGGCTGTTCTGTATTCTGACCATTCTGGCATGACCTTTCTGGTGCTGAAAGCAAGCAGCTCCCTGATAGCACGTGTGAAGGGTTTAGCTGTGTTTGGTGTTCAGTATAAAGATCCAGGCGTGTCATATTGCCATGGCAAATTTAGACTGAAAGAATGGATTAGTCATGGCAAAAATGCTAAGTATAGATGAAACTCAGCAAAAGCAACAAGCTTGTTTTCCAGTGGCTCTGTGAGGCTCATGCCATTCTGTTTCTCAGAGAGGGTTTTGCTGATGATTAGTTTTCACTGGGTTTTGCTTTTAAACATGAGGGTAGGTAAGAGTTTGATGGATGAGGCAATGTTGGATCTGAAGGTGAGCAAAGACCACCATAAGATTAGTGTGTTTATGTAAAGATAAAAGACATTTATTATTTACTTCCATGGTGTCTCAAAATTCTAGTCAGGGAGCAGAACATTTTGTGATGGATATGGCAAAGACCCTCAAAGGCTTAGAAATGAGGTTTAAGGTGAGAAAGAGCACGTGGCTTTGGTCAGACAGCCACAGGAGTATGAAAAAGCAGTATCATGGACCCTGTTCCTCACAAGCATTTCCAGCAGACAAGCAGTCTGCTTTTCAAAAATGTTGCATGGCACAGAAAGGGAAAATTAGAAGGAATATTTTAAAGGAGAATAACAAAGTTAAAAAATTGTGAATGCTTCTAATTCAAAGCAACAACTAGTAAGAAGTAACTCCAGCTATATGCAGACCACAGTTAGTGATTTACAGCATGGTACCTATGACCTGGCATGGCCTGAGACCTGAGCAGCCACAATTACCTTCAGCTGATACGAGGGAGGGGTTATTTTCAACTTCTTGGGTAAAGGTCAAGACTCTGCAAAGCAAGCAAATTTACTGGAATTAATGAAAACATCAACTTTAGTGTTGCGAATAGGGGCAAGGCTCCCACTTTTCTGTTATAAAGTTTGATGTCTATTTGAGAATTCCATACACAAAAAACCCCTTCCTGAAAATCATGGAGTTGCACTGCTAAATTTTTCTTTGAGAGATTAGAGCAAAATGATAAATACTTGCGAAATTTCTATGCTCAACACTTTTATTTGTCTTCTTTTGGCTTTGAATGTTTTTCTGAAGAGAACTCTGATTTTTAGTTTGAGATTTTAAACACACAGAAGTCTGAAAATTCTAAGTTGCTGTTACCACAGCAACTGAAATTACATACAGCAATTAAAGACTGTAACAACCATAGGGAGTAATACTAATTCTGATGTGAGGAGTCTCCATTCTGGCTAATAAGAATATTTTCTTGAGTTTTGTATGTTTATGTGAATAGAAAGAAATATGCAAATAATGATACTTCTCCAAACCAAAATTCTTCCAATTAAATTACTGTATCAACATTTTTTTGTAGATATTTTTCCTTTGTTTGCTACCTTATTCTTGAATTTTGGATGTTGCAGATAATAATAGTATTCCCCCTAAACTGGAAATCTAAACATAAGAAAATATTTCAGCTTGAATATTAAACACTGAGATAATTTAGAGATTCTAATTACCTGTGGTTTAGTTCTGCATATCTTATTGAAGAACTTGTGTAGCACTGAAACTTTGGAAATGCTGGCTCCTTCTTAGAACAAGCTCATATATATAAGAACTAACACTGGGCTGATTAATTTGTTTCATAGTGGTTGTCATCAGTTTATCATCCTGCACATGGAACTGGTAGACAGCTATGATTTAAAAAAATGACGCCTATCTTAGAAATTGGAATACAATTTTTTTGACAAAGAAACAAGAACAGGACTTGTCTCACTAAATCAGCCTCTGGAAGAGCATGTCCTTCTCCACTGACCGTAAGAGGATCTGGATGACAGGTTGGGACATAATTTTTGCCAATTAAATTTAGGGGGGATTAATTCCTTTGTAAAAGAATGATGCTGTACTTATTTTTCTGCCATTGGAAGCCAGGTCTGCTTGAAAGTGACCTCTGACACTGGCCTCTCCTTGCAGCCCCAGGAGAGCTGATGGGTTTTAAAGAAAGGTGAAGCCCCAGAGACATTATGAGAACCCACAAGTGGGCATTTGAAATTCCCATTACCTGTTCTATAAAATGCGAAAGAAAAAAGAAGTTTAATTTTCAGGACATTTAAGCTAATAACATGGTCACAAGAGGCATCACAGAAGGTGTGCTCTGTTGAGGAGGTGACAGGCTAAGGATCACCTAGTTCACCTCAAGTGTGACATCCCTACTCAATGCCTGGCAGGTTACTGAGGCCACACAGGGCATCAGCATTTTGTACTGCTTCATTTTGTCTGTACAGGGACTCTGCCTTGCAAGGGGGGCTACAGGCCACAACCGAGCAATTAAAGCTGCTGGGGACTGCAGGCTTTGCCCTAATAGATTTGAGCTTTCCACTGTCATAACTGAAAGAGAATAATGGGTTTTTTAGTGGGGATCAGTGCTAAATAATAAATGTTAACATTTCAAAGAAAATTATTAATCAGTCAGAGGAAGCAATGTCTCTAGGTTTCAAGCAAAAAATACTAATAGATTTCAAAGCCAGGAATGTACTTCTGAAAATGATGGGGTTTGGAATCCACCAGTATTTCATTCAATTTGTCCTTTTAAAGTGTTTTGTCTTTCTCTAATATGAACTGATACAGGAAATCAAAACCTTTTAAAATAACTGCAGTTATGTAAAATTTGCTAACTTTCAGCCACCACTTCCCAAATTTATGGTTCATCACATCTACTCGGTTTCTAGTAACATGTTTATTTATACTCCTTGGGGAAACACTTGTGCCTCCTGATCAAATAAATCCAATAAAATCAATTTAACATGCAAATCACAGAAACCATGGAAGCAATTTCACTTCCAAACCATTTGAACCCTTAAGGCGCCATGCAACATGATGCCAGTCTGTGCTTTGAAGTATTGCTCATGAGAATTCCAAGAAGTTGGCGATCCTCTGGGTGGATATTCAGCAGTATCCAATGGCTGGCAGTGTTACCTGTTGCTGATCAGGAACATCACTTGCTCTGCAACCCCTTTTTGTGGTTATCCTCGAGCAAAAGAAAATCACACAAACAAAACCACACACAGGCACTAGATAAGCAAACACATACAGAAAGACTAAGATAACTCTCACTCTGCGTTTAAACTGTGCCCATCTCTTATCTCTCCCACCACCTATGCTTTTTCTCTCACACAGATGCACACCTGAGAATAGGAGTCATTACACTTATCTTCATTCATCTAAAAATTGTCTAGTCTAAACTGATTATCTAGGTTCCCTCTAGAGCTTGTGCAGGGAGTAAAAGCGTGTGGCAGGCACATTCAGAAGGCAATTTACTCACCTGCAGGATGGGATGAATCAGCCTTTAGGAATGCTCCTCTCTCTCCTTTGTCTGCAGGTGGAATTTAGACAACCAGGAGAAGAAAACTGATAAAGTTAGGTACAGTGATTCCCACTCCACAGATAGGTAACTCTGCTTTTGGAGACTGTGTTGTCCTTTGTTGGGATTTATCACTCTAGAAGAAGAGACAAATCTTTCACTAAGACAAATGAGCAGAGCAGCTGGAATCTAATCTGAGCTCAGACTGCACCTTTTTGCTAGTGAGAAAGTGTTAGGAAATCATCTTCAAATTTTCGTGCACCAACATGTTTTCCACTTCAGGTTACAACTGGAAGTGGTGAAATAGTGCAAGAAAATAAACTTGGCTCTGCTGCAAAGCAGTTCCCATGGGATTTTTTCCCAGGCTGAAAAAGTAAAGGATGTTGAATAGTTTAGCCAAATTTTGGGCAATAGTCCACACTTTGGGGTTCAGCAAATGGAACAGAGCACTTGTGAGATTCTTCATGGTCAAAGATTGCCTCAACATTGTTTGAAACTGCAAAGTAATACAGTAAATTGCAGACCAGCTACAATGCAAGACAAGGCATACAGAGAACACAAGCCTCAGTGCATTAACTCTGTGTAATTCATGGACTTAGTCATTATTTACTACAGCTCTAAAGAGGCTACCAACAGCCCCCTCAGGAATTAGCACTCGCTCTGCACTTGTAACAGTAACATTCATCCAGTTAAAGCCCAATATACCTCTCAGAGAAGATGAAGCAGAGTGTTATGGAGATGGAGAATTGTTTAATATGTGGCCCCACGCTCCACACTATTCAAACACTTTCTGGAGAGAGGACTGCTCCTTTCTGCCTGCAGTTCCAGCCAGGGCTCAGTGCTGGGGAGCTGAACACACTGCAGCAGCAGCACAGAGGTATAAAGGTCAAAATCTCCACTAGCTTTGAGTTCCCATTCTAAGGTAGTTATCACCTGATATTTTCAGAAGACACAGCACTATATAGAATTTACTATGTAAAAGAAACAAATTTTGTCAATTTAATTCACAACAGTGAATCCACAGGACTTTCAAAAAGCAAAACTTGAATGCTTTATCTTAGCTGAATGTTTCAAAAATGGGGAATTTTTTTTTAAAAATTCATGAGCTGCTGTAAGAGGTTTGGTTTGAATGTCTTGCTTAGCATGAAATGAGAATGTAATGGAAGAGAGAGACAGAGACTTCTTTGTATCATTAGATAAATGACTTAATTGCAAATCTTTCCTTTTACTGCAGTTGATGCTTTATTTCCTCCCATTTCTGCAAAGGTCCTATGGAAAACATTTTGTTAAACAAACCTTTTAGATTCCACTCCTTAGACTATTCACTGCATTTTAAATGAGAAGCTGAAGAAGGGTTCAAGACCTTACCTATAATATTGGAAATTCTGCCCCGCAAAGCTTCATGAAAATAGTCTTGCAGTTGTTTGGGATTTTTTCTTCTTCTATGTCTCCTTTTCCAGACAGAGATGACATTCTCAATGTGAATATCTAGCTTTTCAAAATTTTTCATTGCCCCTTTCTTCTTTCACTCCTCAAAATCCTTTATTAATTCATGTTGTCTTCTTCCCTGATTCAATAACATCTAGACTCTGCCTCATTAGGTTCATAACAATCCCTCTTCATTTAAGAGCAAAAGTAAAGTTTCTCAAGACAATTGGTTAAGGACTCACAGCCATCAGTGCTGCAATTTAATATCAGGTCTCCCTTTAAATTAATTGTCATTACAGCTTTTTGTTTAAGAGTTTCAAAGGCTGAGCCATACCGTTCACATTGTCCAATTACCTTAAATGATATTAAATAAAATCCTTAAATTTTATAAAACTGGGCAAAATTTCAAGGTTCAGCTTAGAGATGCTAAGGCTGCCTTATCCCAGTCTTGTGAGACAGTTCTTGGACTGATGGTCAGCTATATTTTGTAGAAGAGGACTACAGGCTGCTTAATGAGAAGCGAGGTGTCCATGACATACTCTGGTCACTCTTCTATTAACAAAGCTGACCTATGCCCTTAGTGGGTAACACCACTACCAATGACTCAGTTGGAAGAAAAGGTGGAAATTGATTTCTAGCTTCAGTTCTGTTTTCTAAAGAAAGGGTATTTCTAGCCTCTTTCTTTGTGATTAAGCCTTCGACGTGCAAGCTGCTAGAAAAACTGATATAACCAGATTGTCAGGATGGAAAGAAACAAGCAGCTGGGATCCCCATCTGCTGCAGTAAGAAGCTAAACTAAAAATCCTCCCAACATACTCATCTGAGGTAAAATGAGTCAATAAAAATGTATTTTTATCCATAGAAGAACCCTAAAAATTCTCTATTCTTCCTCTGCTTCCCTTTTCCCTACCCCTTTACAACACACTCTATCATCCAATATGGACAAGGTTTTTAGCCAAATCTATGGTTTGCTATATGAGCAAAATCCAGAACACATAATTTATGTTTAATGTCAAGGGCATAATTTGCCTCATTGTCTTCAATAATACTGAAGAAATGTGTCAATTGTGGTGTTTCCTCTGGTCTGTCAATAGTTCCCTCAATTGCCACTCCAGGATGATGGAGTCCTTGGTGTCAGTGAAGCAGTATTAGGGCATTCAGTGCAACCTCTTTCTCTCAAATGCCAGTCAGAAGAACAAATAAAAGACAACACACAATTCCACTGACTGTGACTGCAAAAACTGAGAAATAGGGAATATTGTTTTAAACTACAGTTTGAAGTATAATAAAAGATTGATTCAGAGGGGAGATGTCATTTTATTTTAGGATGGCATAAAACTAAAGAAAACCAGGAGGAAATTGAGTGTTTGAAATATGTATAATTAAAAACAACCCTTGACATGTAATATTAATACATTTAAAACTGAAGCCATGTGAACTTCCTGGCTTTCTTATTTTAATTACTTTCCTTTTTAACATAAATAATACATTTAGCTTATATTCCTTTCTATTTATCTTTTTTATTCTATTCCTTCTATATTTTCTTAGCTTATTTTTATTAATGAAAACACTTTATTCTGTAAGTATAGACTACTTCTGATTTTCTACTTCTTGGTCTTGTTTTAGTGTTCTTTCTCTCTTAATTCAGTACATATTTTTTGGATATTTAAAATGTCAGCACAAATAAGAGAATGATGTCTAAGATTTTTTTTTTTCTAATGGAGGCTTAGAATGGAAGACATTGCATTTAAAATTAATTAAGAGTTTTAAGATATTAACCATAGGGATAATTTGATTAGTTCATATGCTTATAATAAGGTTACATCAAAATTCTTATGACAGAAAAAACATCAACTTTTCCCCAAGAAGACACTTTCTAATGCAAAGCATTATTATTTTAACACAGAAAGCATTTTAATTGAAGTAATTGTAATCTACAAAGACCTTCACCCTGCTCCTTAGGTCTCAAAACAGATTTTCTATTTGTTTTGTAAATATAGAAAAGCTGAGACAGAATACAAGACAAGAACAAAGGAGGAAAGTAGAGAGCACATCTTCAGGGTACATAAAGCTATATAAAACAAACAAAATAAAATCAAGATGCCTGAGACACCCTGGTTTGAGGAGCCTTGGATTCAAAGACATTCAGCTTTTTTGGGAAAAAAAAACAAAAAAAAAACCAAAAGAAAAGAAAAGAAAGAAAAAGAGCTAGTTATTCACATGTATTAACCTATCAGTGTACTAGATGTTATCACTAACTCACTTCAGACACAGATGATATCTGTAAGATTATGGCATTGTTTTTAACTTCATAAACATCAGACTAACATAAATATTGATATCATGATTTCAGAAGGTTCACAGTACAGATATATTTCTGCTCTTTCATATATTCCATCTTCCCATGGGGGTGCCGTTTCCCCTGTTTTATCCCTGTATCCAACAGCTCCAGCTAAACACCTTGCTCGGGTATTTTCCCTTTGAAGGAGAGTTTAAGGGTCAGCACTTTGCAGGTATCCATCAGTACTGAGCCCAAGCATCAGGAGGCATCCCCTGTGCACAGTCTTAGTAGGGCACAGCCTCTGTTTTACCAGGCACTGACAGCAACGAGCTCTGCCCCAGGGCCGGAGGGCTGGGGGGCATGTGAACCATCAGCAGTGAGCCTGGGTCTCCTCTGCAGCACCATTTGTGGTGTCACACAGCCCACCAGCCACCAGCCCCTTGACAAAATCACAGTCAATGAGCGCATCTTGAAGGACAAAATGACAAAAAAAGATTAAAATGAAAGATCCCAAAGAGGCAGCATTACACCATAGATTATTTGCTATGGCAAAAACAAGTTTAAAGGGTATAAATAGCAAGCAGAACTCTTCTGTCTAGCATTGAAGGCACACTGAGAGGTTTGTTGGTTTGTTTTTTTTTTAAAGCTCCCTTCAGATTTGGTGCATGAATTATCACCTCTAATAGCTGATAATTAAACCACTTCAGCAAAGCTGTGAAATAGGGAGGACTAGCAATAAAATCTCAATCTCACCTGGCAATTATTTTGAAATGATGCTCCAAATAACCAGATAAATAAACCTGCGTACGTCACAGACAATTCTCTGCAGGCTGAAAATTCCATAAATAAACACACACACATGCACATATCCATAACCACATCTATGTGCATAACCTTCAGTGAAATATGGAATAGGTCTTTAAATGAATTGCACAACCAAGGAGAATGTGATAAAACTAGAGGCTTACTGAATAACCTCTCTTGAATACTCTGTGACTGGCTCAAGAACAAGATTCATAAAGCTAGATAAAAAAAAGAGCTAATAAGCAGATATTTTTCATTTGTGGAATCTGAAAATCTATCTGGCAATACTGCTCATTGTTCTGTTTTGGAAGTAAAACAAACTGTTCTAGGGACAAGTATTGATTTCCCCATTAAAAGAAAACTATCCATTCATAAATATTAAGTGATGACATTATCTCTCTCCATGACTGCCTTCTTATAGGCAACAAAATATAATCCACATCCAGGAAAACAATAAACAACTTTAGCAGC
Organism: Pardalotus punctatus; assembly: GCA_013400915.1. Classification (NCBI taxonomy): domain Eukaryota; kingdom Metazoa; phylum Chordata; class Aves; order Passeriformes; family Pardalotidae; genus Pardalotus; species Pardalotus punctatus. Next base: position 271,426 of record VZTX01020299.1, read on the forward strand.
TACAAAATCTACTCATCCCACACATCTCTTAAATGGAAAACTGGAAGGACATTTTGGGAAGCTATCCCACTACAGGATAAAGTAAAAGCACCTTATAAAAGACTCCAAAGTGCCACAGACAAACTTCAACAGACAGAGAAGTGACAGTATAAAGTATTTCAATTCTTTTGATCTGATAAAAAATGCCCTCTGTGTCTCGTCTCTTATAAAAAAGAAGTTTTTGTGCTCTAGAGTGGAAGGATAAAACAAAAAAAGCACCTCATACAGTAGTGTGAGAGCTTTTGTGTCCATTAGGAAGCTTAACATTTAGAATCTTGTAATAAAATTGTGGGTTAAAGCTCAGAATTTCCATGTACTCATCCTTACTTAGAAACCAACAGGTTTGGCATTACAGTCCCTTCAGGGAAGGAAGTAAAACACTGGAAAATTCTGGATGGTTGACAGTGCAGGTGGTAAATTTGTAATCAGGTCCAAGGACCTCTTTCAATATCTTCACACTCTTCTTGAAATTATGAAATTTGCTGAATAATTATGTTTCTAAAACCTGCTGACTTTTAAAAACAGTTGTGAGTTTTGATATTTTAAGATGTACCTCAGTAATGTTTCCATCTCTTCTTTGTAGGTATGACAGATAAAAAAAATTGTTCTTTTTTCAATTACACAAAGATGATAATTTCCTATAGCCGTGTAACACAGGAACTGGAGATGCAAGAAAAGCACCAAGTGTGATAACCTGCAAAAAAGAGACAGTGAAAGAGAAGAGCACCAAGAGATTAGGGCCACATGTAGGAACAAATTAAGAGGAAATATCTCTGTTGTTAAAAATGTGATATTCACAGTGCAGGAACATTTGAAAGCACTCTCTAAAAACTTTATAAACAATATTGAAAAAAATAGTCACTACAGGACAGGGAAGATGAGACAGAATCTATCCTGTGTAAAAGTTCAGTCCCAGCTGGATGATGCCATTTGTAGAAGAAGGCCATTTGTAGCAGAATGAAACACAGATCTGCTTTACCCCATATGAGACTCCTCTTTCTTCTTGATGTAGTGTTACATATATTTTCCCTTAAAATACATGAGATAATTTGTTTTTGTTAGTTATACGTGTACAAAATTGCCCCAAGTCAAGTTGTAGTGAGGAGTAAAATTGAGAAAGGAAGCAAAAAACAACAGTAAGGGGAATATGCATTAACCAACAGAGAGAGAAATTAGGATTATATTGGTTTCATAGATTTCTCTGGCATTATTCTTGGTTTGCCCAGCCAGAAGATTAAGAGGGCCAACAATTCATAGCCATAACAATACATACTTGATTCAGAAATGTCACTGCAGACAGGAACAGTGGCAGTGCACGAAGTTTTTTCCTCAGTGAATGCATACATATCATTAGAATTGAACCCCTTATTTTATAATCAGCACAGTCACTAAAACCAAATATAAACCCAAATGCTTTAGATAATGCCATCATCACTTACAATAGTCATGTTTCATGCAGTTGCTTTCATTATAGTGTAGGCAAGCAATGACTTTGTTTTTGTAGTACCAAAACCTCCCACTCCATAATCTGCATCAGAATCAAGGAGATAGAAGTTTTCAAAATTTCTCCAGAGCTGACAAGGAGAGAACAGCAGTGAGAACAGCAAACAAAGAACATTTCAGTTCTGTAAAGCTCCTGCAAATTTTGACTTGTTATGAAAAGCAGGTTTCAGATAAATCCTAGTGCATCAGGAAGGGTTTTGACTCAAAATATCATATTCCTGGAGAATATGGATATATTTACAATTTTAAATCTGAAGCCATAATTCAAGCAGCTGCTTGTTCTTGTGAAGAATGAAGAAAATGCAAGTTGTACAGTTGCACAGCTTCTAAGGAAGTTTTTGTCTGTGAATGGAGGTTATGCCTCGGAGGTACAGCCTGTTTTCACTTCTACAACTTTGGTACAAGAAGTAGTATATGGAATACACTCTGGTGTCATCTTTTAGTTGCTTTCTGACAGGCAGTCTATCGTTATTTAATTCACTTTCCTCTTTATTAAATGCTGCATCCATTTCACAAATTAATGGATTTTATATCCATATTATTATTTTATATTTCATGGTACCATCTCATAAAATAGAAAATCAAGATTTAAAACAAGACAGGGGGAAGGAAAAAAAAAGGAAAAATAGAATGAAAAAATGTTCAAACAGGTCTTCTGTCCTCGTCTCAGAAGACTAAGCATACACAATGATGAAAAAGTTACAATATAAAACAAGGTACATTAAAGGAATCCCTGAAGCAATTTATGCCAAGACTTCAGATAAGCCATGCTAATAAAAAAATTAACTGCACTGGTAAATTAGACAGAGATTGATGGGTTTTACAGATGGAGCAGTAAAAAGTGATGTGGATAGTGAGATGGCAAAGTCAGTCCTAAGTGGATTGTGAGAAGTTACAGCTACATCTCACAATATCAACCATCCAAGTGGTTAAACATTAGATTAAATTCAGTGCTGCTAAGTTCAGTGCATGTGAGAAAAACAATTTTAACTGGATGTATACTTCAAGAGCTTCTAAATTACCTATTAAGCCTCAGGAAAGAGATTTCAGGCTCATTGTGAATGCTTTCGGAAAATGTCAGCTCAGTGCCTACTGATAGTTACAAGAGCAAAAAGCATCATCTGAATTGTCAGAATAAGAATAAAGAGCAAAGCAGAACAGAAATTACTATGTCACTGTAGAAATCAATGGCACACTCATTTCTTGTATTCTATGTGCATTTTTGGTCCCACTATTACAAAAATTATAGAGTAGAGATGGAAAAGTACAGAAAAGGGCAATAAAAATCAGATTATTGAATGGCTTTTTTTGGGATATAAAGTATGGCTCTTCAAGCAATGAGTAAGGGAAAATGTAATAGAGGTCCATAAAATCAGGTTTTGCCAGGCAGAAGTTGCAGAGGCAACAAATTGACAACAGGTCATACAAAATGTTATTAGACAGTAGACTTAAACCTAACAAAAGGAAGTACTTTTTCAAACAACACATAAATTGTAAAACTCATGGCCACAGGAAGTCCTCAAAACTGAAAATATAAATTGGTGAGAGATTAGACTGGCTTTTAAATGTAGCAGAATAAGTGTGAGCTCCAAGGCTTAAGATGTCTGCTGGGAAGCAGGAAGGCAGGGCTGGTGAGCATCATTTCTAGCATGCCTTTTAAGACTGGAATATTCAGAAGGTGATATTTTCCTTTCTGGCATGTGCACAATAAAAAACATTGTTATGCACTTTCTTTCTCTTTCTGAACAGAATGCATATTAGAATATTTTTTGTTCCCTTCAAGTCAGAAAACTAAATATCTGGTTCTTAATACTGTTTCAGGCTGAAACTGTCTCACATTACTATCTCTCACAGAACAGGGATAGAGGAGTGAAAGGTCCTTTTGGTTCTTAAGTTCTTGCTAAATATCTACTGAAACAAGGCCCAAAGAATCACAGCTTCCTTAGTGTTTTTTTTAAACAAATGCTGAAGGGAAAGTCACATTCACAGGGCATTGAAATACAACTTTCTGAAAGTACTGTGTAAGAGTTTTCTTTCTTGTCATGTCAGTTTCACCAGTTTTTTATGGCTCACAGAAATTTGTATCAGCCACAGAAAACACATCTGACTTGTATAACTCAAAATGTTCTGGTATTATACAGCAGGTAAATCTAAACTCAAGTGCTAGAGAAAAGGTCAGCAAAGTATAGTATCTTTCTTAATGGTATCATCAGGTAGTTTTACTTGAAGGACCTTGTAATGTCTTGGTTTTGTCTGACATAAAGTTGCATAGCCAGAAATACTTTCAGAAACAGTGTGAGAAAAACATTTTCTTAGCTTCCTGTTACCAGAAGAACAATAACTTTCTTATGATTTATGTTTCTATTTCTCGAAGTTTATGGTACTGCCCAGGCTGTTCATAATATCAAGTAAATAACAGTTCCTCTGCCATTTCTTTAGCCTTTTCAATATAATGGTCTTAATGGAGACCCTAATGGATCCTAAGAGTACTTGTGCAATAAATACGTCCTGCTAGCTATCTGCTGTAGGTTGAGTTTCCCTGCTTTAAGATCTTTTTGCACTTTTTCAAGTCCAGCAGCTATAAAATATGGACACCAACACAGCTGAGTGTGGTGCATGCAGTAAGTCTGGAGAACTCATTAGGCAAAGCTTGCAGTGAAACCACTGGAACTGACTGCAAATGCATTTATTTCTGGGTTGTGGCTTGAATCCAGCCTCTTTTATAACATCCAAGACTGTTGCATACATAGGTCTACATGTCAATAAATGGTATTAACTTTGGAAAATGTGTACTGAAATGCTGTTACACTTACAAGCTGTCTTTATACATTTTTTTGATTATATAACAATCAAGAAGGAATGACATGTTTTTCTGTTGTTTTGCTTTCCTCTATATACAGTTTGCAGAGGTGGAGGTACTGAGCAAATGATAGCAAAGATGAAAATTAAAGGTTCTGGAGAAGTGCTGGATTAGTTGCAGATTTCCTTCACATCCGCTGATGGAGACCTAAATGGGGAAGCATCCCCTTCTGTGTGCAGCACCCTGTCAGTCTCTTGCTCCTGCTCTCCCTCTGAAACCTCATGGGATGATCCATACATCCATCTACGGTGCGCACAGTCTCATCTGAGCAACACCGCATGGTTAAAGTAGAGAAACAGATACTTCTGGGGCATGATCACGGACATTTTAATTTTTTACTTGAGGTTAAGATGAATAGATTCTAAAAAGAACTATTTATTTCAACTGACTTTAAAGGGAGTCTGGATGACTTGTTCTAATATAGCCATCTGTAGTGTAGTGCCTACAGTTGTGTGAGATGAATCCCCAAAATTTCTCTTGCTTGCTTTCCTGCCAAGACTATACCCACCAAATCTCTGCTTCAGGTTCTTTAATCCATATGATCTTCCCTGAGTGAAAATTAAGTGTATCAACTCTTTTGTTTTACTGTGGGTCTTGCTCTTCAGACAAAAATCTTCAGTAGCTATGCCCCTGCTTTCACTGTCAGCTCTGCAAACAATAACCCATAATCTTCACCTGCTAGTCTGGACTCAGTTACATTAGATTTGATGCCAGTTGCATTTGTTTCCTCACATGTTTTCCATGTGGCTGCCTATGTCCATAAAACAAGAGAAAACAGCATGGCCTGTAATCAGTCCCATTCCCCTACGGGCCTGGTTAGACAGGGTCTGCGTTTTACTTTCCTTAGAGCATAATTCGTCTGTCCCCAGTCATGGACACAGTCCCAGCAGTGTCCAGGAGAATTACTCTCTTGAGTTAATACTGCTGAACCCCTGTTTCACTTCTCTTTAATCATGCTAATCTTCATCTTTTATTCACCAACTGATAACAATAGAACTGTAAGCTCTGCCTTACCTTCATCTAAATCTTAGGCAATAATATGTAATCCATTTAGAAATTCTAGAGAAGATGGAAAGTTTAACTGTTTGTTTCTGATGCCATAGGCGAGCCAGTCAGCTGGTCATTCACAAATCAGTAAACAAAAAAACTGATAGGCAAAGCAATTTCTTTTTTCCCGTTAGCATATTATTTTTCCATCTTTTAAGTAATTTGTCCTGATTTGTGCAATACTGCAAGTAAAACAGATCTCCAGACATCACAGTGTTTCACTGGGTGGCAGGAACAAAAAGGCTGATTTTTAAACTGCTTCCATGGCCATTCTGATGGTCTGTCAGGAAGCCAATACTATTCAACACCTATATGACTGATTATACCTCAATCCCTCACCAGACAACCAAACAGATGTCACCACCAAGGATGCCCAGTGGCTGCTGAATAACAGTTCTGCTGCAGTGACATGGCCTCAATCAGGACGAAAGGGGATTTTCTCAGGGAGGTAATTACTTCTTACTGATATGAAATCTGGATGCTGAAAACAGTGGGACTCCTGAACAGTGGCTTAGAGGGAACAAATTAAAAAAGAATAGAGGCATCCAACCTTGCCCACAAATAGTGAATACGAGACTGGCAACAAATATTTTGCAGAACTAGGCTGAACTCTATTTGAGCAAATATCTTCTCAAAGTGTCAGGGATGACAAATACTGTATTCTTGACTGCACTAACACATTATTCAGTCAACATAACACATTAAAGTGAAGAAATACTCTTTGTTTTCAACTAATCTGTAGAAATGCTACCAAGACTCAGGCATGGCATTCCCATATATTTCTATTACATTTTGCATAAGCCATTTCTATGGAGAAAAAAACCTTTTGAAATATGAAATTTACACTAAAAACAATGAGCAAGTTGATGGTTCCATGACTTAGTGCAGTATTAGAACAGTAACCTGTGTGTTTTCCTGCCTCCTTGAAATGCACTGTGATAAACATGCTGAGTTACTGTTAATGATAGTGATATGTAGTCTGTTCACACAAGAAGAAATATATTTCAGATATACATCTATCACAGCCTTTGTAAGCTCTGGAAATAAAAAGACATTCTTACCGCTATGTAGTCAGGTTTCTTGCTAGAGACAAGAGTAGCATTTTAACTATCTTCTGAGTTTCTACTTTATTTCACCCTACTGCAGCTTAGCAGCCTCTTTTTCTCTGTCTAGCCTAGCATGGATTTTTGTTCGCTGGGGAAGTTTTCCTTTGCTTTCAGCCTCTCAGTAAGCTCAGTATGGTCAACAGTTAAATGTGTAAGGTTTGTTTATTTAGTACTTTGGCTACATCCCAAGTAGCTCTTAAAATGTGAGTTTTACTACTTCATTTATACTCTAAACAACTATTATTATTTACAAGGATTTGGGATGGAGCTGTTCAATGTGAATGCCTAAAACATCATGCATAAATCCATACTGAGTGCTCCCCAATAAAGAGACTGATTCGGAGGAAGAAAACTTCTTCTGAATACAAAGGTTGCAATCAAATCTTGTCCACAGGAACAAGATTATAAACTTCCTTCAGCTACACCAGAGCGAGTTACCTCAACTTACACTAAATATCTGTGACAGAACATGAGTAGGGCATTTCAAGCCTTAGAATTTCCTGATTCCTGCACCATACTTTGTAGAACAGATTTTTTAAAAATATTTTCCATATTGCAATACTTAAAACATCCCTCAAGGTACAGGGTATATCTGCAGAGCACCCTGAAGAGTTTTGTATTATTGAAGAATGCTGTCTCTGTATAGCACATGAAGGCTGTTTTTGCTTTGGGCCCCTCTGTTGCCTGAGCATCCTTTGGGCTCCACTGCAAGGCAGTGAGCTCAGTCTGAGCCAGGGTGACAGGAGCTGGGAGCCAAGCAAGGAGGAGCCCCCAGAGCACCCAGACACTGGGAACAGCACAGATTGCTGGACCCCCAGGTGCACTCTCTGAAAATACTAAATCAACTTGCTGTGGTCTTCTGGGATTGCTTTCGTCATGGAGAGGTTAAGTTGTAGGTTGGTCTCTTTCCCTCCAGGTGCTCCCAGGTTGTGCTGGTCACTTCTGTAGGTGACCTCTGCCTACTTAATTTTATATGCCCAACACACCAACCACAGCATTTTGCCTGCCTCTATGTCAGGGAAATAAGTGATAAAGGAGTCCTTGAAAACTAGGCTCTGAATAAGACCAGAGAGCCTTTTAGGAAAACTTTGTACCTCAAAAAGTCTGAAGGACCAAGAAGCTGAGACATGGGAAAAGGAGGCCTGAAGCAGAGTATACAGAGGCCTGGTTTGCTTTTGCATTGATTTAAACTGGATTTGCGCCAGGCCCAAATCATACAAAGCTGTTCGATGAATCTGATCCTTGCACAAAGCCAACTGAGAGGACCTAAAGAAGCTGCATGAAGGAGATATCACCAAAATCCATCCATACAGCAATGTGTAAAGTTAAGAGGCCCAATGTTTCCTCAGGAAAAAAAAAAAATCTGTAGAAAATATGTAGCTTAAATCTGGCCTGTCTTACATGCTAGGCATGAATTTTTTTTTTACTAGCACAGAGGGAACTTACAGCTGTCTACTGCAGATCTCTGAGCACTGATTAGGAATGAGACAGTGTTAAGACAGAGGCCAAAGTCTGGTCTTTCACCCAACACGTGTGAGACTGCGTCCCTCCCTGTTAGCCTTTTGTGATCCCTGATGTTGCAATGGAGAAGAGCAAGGAGCACATGCCAGCTCAGACTGCATATCCAGACACACAAGTAGGACAAGAACTGAGCTACAGTTGTGACAGCAGGGGAGGCCAAGTCCTGCTTTACCTTCCTGTTGTAGGCCCAAAGGGATGTGCCATTACTTTTTCCAGTTTTTCTGAAGGGTTTCACAACTCCTCCTCAAATCCCTTAGGAGCAAGACCTGCCACTCTCTTCTGAGGTTCCAACAGAGGGGTCACACATGTCACCCTCAGACAAGTGTCACTGTGGGGCTGGCTTCAAAGGCTGAGGTGTTGGGAAAGGAAGGTCTACACAGCTTTGGCATCATGGGGGTCCACAACTTGATCAGCTTGTAGGTGTGCAGCTGTCCTTGTAGGCTTGGACATTTTACCAATGTTTATTTGGCCATTTCACCAGAGTTTATTTTGCACTAACTGTGGGTGTACTGTCACGTGCATACTCAGTATGTATGTATACACTTCTAGTAAATACATGTTTCTGTAAACATCTGCAGCATATTTCTATAGGGAATTATGATAGTTGTAATCAGTGAACCAGAGTTTTTAGTGCCTCTGCTACAAACCTGGTAATGGACAGACACCAACATTAGCAAAAGTTTTGAAAAGTTAATAATCAATTTTTGGTCTTTTTATTTGCTAATAAAGAAATTATAAGTTGACAGGGAAGGTCAGTAACCATTACTTAAAATTAGAAACTTCATATCCAGAAGACCTTTTCTCTCTGTGCGAAGAACTATTTTAGGTTTTATGCAACACTCTTTAAGACCTGTAAGGGAGATGCTTAAGCCAACACAGCCCTTTTTAAAACCTGTGAGGATAAAAATGTTTTGGGCTGAGAATTGGCCTTAAGGACTTTGCAGCCTGGGCAAGAGTCTCATACAGCCTTCAAGATCTATTGGTAAAATTCCCTTTGGAGCTTAACCTCAAATCCCTGGTGTAAAAAGCCTGAAAAGGACACCCTGAATTTCTGACAGTCCTGAATTCAAAGAAACACACAGAGACACCATTTATACATGGTCTAAATTCCACATGGGGCCTCTGCACCCAGCACAGGACACTGGGTATGACAAGGAGTGTAGTTCAGTAAAGAATCTTGCTATGTTGCAGTATAGCTGTGCATTTAATACATCTTCTGAAGAAGTAGTAAACTCGTGTTCTTTCAGACTAAGTAATTTTTTGTTGTAGATTAAAGAAAACAATTTTCAGAACCACAGAGAACACAAAGACTTTTTGGGACATCATGGTTGTTTGACAAGGAAGACCCAAAACCCTGAGCAGTAACAGCACTGTTACCCCTGCACACAGCTATACATTAGTGTATACACTGAAAATTGCAATTGCCCAGCTGATAGAGCTAAACTCTCACACAGTGCTATCTGACTTAAATTCCAGTTTGGACAGATTCCAGCGAAGAATATAAAAATTGTGGCTCAGTGATTTCTGATTTTTATGTTCTGAAAAAAAGAATTTTCTTCTGGTGTTTTCCAAAAAATAAAATCAATCAGTCAAAGCAGGTATTTCCAGAGAGAAAAGAATATAGATGCCAACATAAAAGATGCTGTTAAAACTTCATTGTACTAAACATAAGTCTCTGTTCAAAAATGTTCATTTAAATTGAAACAGGTGCCGGGAAGGGCATTAGAATGAAGACAGAGGAAGTTTAAAATTTCCTGATTGGTCTTTTTGAAAAGACAAACATATGTAAAAAGAAAAAGACATTCAAAGGATTTTAAGGAGTTAAAGAACATTTTCAGTACAGATCAGGATGACAACATCAGTGAAAACTGCATTGCTTGAGTTTTAGACCAAACAGTTAAAATGCAACTTGATGAACTGAAGAGGCTTTCTGCCTGTTTTTACTGTTCATTATTATTTATTCAGTGCTGACGGAGCATTCTTGACTGTGCATGGCACAAAGAAGCCCCTTTCCTACCAAGAAGAGGGGGCTTGTAAGATTTACGTCTATAATGTGTAATTGATACTCACGCACTGTTATTAACTCTATTCTTATAGACTTTGCATACAATGGAACATTATTAGGTGGGCTTTGAAAGCGAAGTTGTGGGTAATTTGGCCAACTCTGAGTGGAAATTTAGCTTCCTGCATGTTTTCCATGCATATATTGTCTGTCTGTGTCTAGTCTTCTTTCCCCTTTAATTTCTTTCTGATTGTTCTTTGCTTCAGAGGCTTTTTAATTATTTTTTAAAGTAAAAGAAAAGCAAAAAACATATTTAAAATTATTTCCATGTCGTCACACAGAAACCAGAAAAACGTTCCACAGTTCGCATTTATTTTATGGGTTCTGTTTTTTAAACAGTAGTCTTAAAAAGCTGCTGAAACTTCCCAGCTTCATTTTTTTCGTAGAGCCACTGTTTAATTTACAGTAAGTCAAGAGGCAGGAGGGATGATAGAGTTAAGCTCATGCTGTTGAGAACAATTATCCTGGCGCAAAGACATATGTAGCCCCAGAAGGCTGAACAGACCACCATAGCTTAAAGGCACTAAGATAAAAGGGCACGTGCTGCGTGGGCCCAGTGGGAGCAAGGCTACAGCCTGCAAACAGAGCCCACTCAGCTTCATTTGATTTGTGCCTCGCTTGCTCTCCCTCCCTTCTCTCCTCTTTTTAAAAAAAATTTTTAATTTTATTTTTAATTTTGATTGATTTTGTAAGACCCTGGTACATTCATTGGAAAGAAAAAGAGAATGGTAGCTGGGACAATGTGATAACATCAATGTGATGTTTGCTACAGTCAAAAATAGCTGGGCCAAGACTCATGGCAGCCTCTCTTTCTAAAAGATGAAGAAACTCCAGCAAGATGTACAGTAAAATAGATGAAGTCAGGAGACATTTAGATTCTGCATCAACTGAATAGCAGCAGCAACTATTCCTTTTTTCACCCTGTCTCATTAATCATGCTGGTTAATTGTTGGGATAATGATTTCACAAGTTCATGTGGTACACAAAAGGATTATCCTTGGATGGTGCATAGTGCCTGGCATGTACTCCTGCATATGCCAGTATCTCTGCATTAAAACGTGAGGATGTTTTTCATTTTACTTTTTCCTATTGTCCAATTTTGCTAGAAAATTAATTGCATGCTTTTTCAAGGATGGAAATAAATGAAGAGAGAAAACTTAAGATAGAAAGTAATAAAAGAGATCTCATCTTTTTTTCAAAAGGAAAATAATAAAGGACATAAAGACAGGAAAACAGGAAAATATTTTTGTCATTTAAGTGGCATTTTCATGCCTCTAAAAAAGGATTCAATCCTTTTTAAGGGTCTAGTTACTTCCTTTCTTTTTTAAAAAGAAAAAAACAGTGGAATTTTTAATACTTCTTGTCAGCTGGGTTCAGATTTCTAAAAATAAAAGACTATCAAGACCCGTTTCTGTGATTTCAGTCCTCACTGTCCAGAAAATTATGATACTTATCTGTCACTGAGACTAAAGGGAAATTGCTTATGGATGTCTGTAAGAAATCCATCTGAATTCTGAAGCACTTAATGCTTACTTATTAAAAAAAAAACCTTACAAGTTATTTACAAACTCGGGGATCAGTTAAATTCTGTGTTATTCCTCTCGTTTTTTGGATTGATACCATTTTATTACTGTTTTACTCTAGTGCTTTTTTCCATTTGCATATGGAATTTAAACTGTTTTGGTTTTTTTTTTTCTCTAATTAACTCTGCCAAACCCATTCTAAATATTGCTGATTTCCATCTCCAAACAGAAAAGAAGATACATCAGGTTTTCTGCACTATTGAGATCTTTCAAAACTTTGTAGTCTTCCAGCAAGGTAAGTTGTGAGGCTTTTTTTTCCCAATGTAATCACCCAGAGAAAGACTGACACTTTGGCAATGCCAAAGCTTCCCCTTTAACTGTGAAAACTTAGATACTCATTTGAGACACAAAAATTACCCACCAAAAGAACAGCAGATAAAATATAATTGGTTTCTCATATTTGTACTCATTTTTCCTTACAAATTGGTGTTTAGCACATAAACAGTGAGTTGTTGCCATAGTAGTATTTTATGATGTCAGATATGTACAACTTGCTCTTCACTCTCTCTCGTTGGAAAAGCAGCTCGGCAGTAACCCTCACAGCTTTTTCTGCATGCTTTGGGCTGCCATATGAGAAATTCTTTTGTGGCATTTTCTTAGCCAAATTTTTGTAACTCCTTATTGTAAAAAAATGGCCCTGTGTGAGGCAAAGCCAACAATCTCTAAGGCTGAAACCATAGCCACATGTTTTACCAGAGCTAGGAATGGAAGACTGATAAAAAAACCAACCCAAAGTAACCTGCTTTTGGCTTCTGTTTTGTAGTGGAGACATCAGAGAATCCTTTACTTTCCTCATTGACATAAAAGTCCATTTCACAATGCAATGCAAAAGGTGAAATTTATTTTGGAAGAAGTCTTAGGGTGCCCTGTTTTAAAGTGGCCTTCAGAGGCAACCCTAGACTGAGTATCTAGAATTACTGACTCAGTCAGAAGTAGTTTTGTCTGTTTCTTGTAGTAACTCCATGTCAACCTTCCCACTCAAAAATATCAAGATGTTAATCTTTTCAAAAGGAGAAATTCATGTTTCATCTCAAAATGACAACTTTCACTTTCTCTCCTCACCATCCCACTGCAAGCACATCAGATCAGGGAAGATAAGCAGTACCTTGTGATCAGTTGGGAGTGTAATATCACACTTGCACATCACAATAATAAAAATCTCCAACTTCCCTTCACCCCTAAAAGTTGCATGATCTTGAATTGCAAATAAGTTTGAAGCCACTGCAACCAGCACATTGGGACTCCAAGAGCAAGAATGAAGGTTAAATTCAAAGGCTAAATTATTTATTGCAAACTATTTGCTTAGTTCTGGCACTGAAGAACAGTGGAACAAATGGAATTGTTAGATGCAACACGTATTAAGAACAAAGGCTGAAATCCCATTTCTGGTACTCTATGCTTAAATTTCCCCTGTGCTTTAAGAACTGCAGTGTTAGCTTTTCTCTCTCATTAAACTGCCTCTCTTCTATATTGAACCCAACTTGTATTTTTTTCCATTTTCAGTTTACCTAAAAATCACACATTCTGAAACATTCTATAGGTATAATGAATGAAAACAGAAAGGCTCTGTAAGGCAGTGTGTGCAGTTGTACAGACTGAACTGTCTAGGGAGGTTATCTCATCGCTACTGTGACAATACACCATAGAAGCTATAACTCATTCAAAATGTAGAAGATCCAACTGCTTGTCACGTTGCAGGAAAACTGCAGTGAGTACAGACACAACACTGGAAAAGTGGTGAGCAATGACTGGGACCCCCCACCTGCAGCCCTCCACCCACGCTCATGGTCCATCCCACCCTTTTCCACGCAAGGTGTCAGCACAGCCTGTTTGGTCAGCGAGGGAGCCGCTGCTGGTTTCTGAGTGTGGCACCTCCCCTGCCATGCACCCACACCTCGGAGCTGGTCTGTGTACTCCAGCTAAGCAAGACCATCTGAAGGTGCAGAAACCTTTCTGCAGGCTCCTGGGAAGCAGGAGGCATGCTAGGTTGGCTCAGACCCTTCTTTCTGCTACTTATGAAGCCTTCATGCTCTGTGTTATTTTTATATGCTGCCTCAGCATCTCACAGCCAGGGCACCATAGCATTTTAGTCATTTAGAGCCAAGTTCTGCCCTCGCTTACACCCATGCAGCTCATGGCCCTGGGAGACAAATATATCTGCCAACAAAGCATCATTCAAAGTTTCACTTCTTAAAAAAAACAACACCAAGAGAAATAGAAGGATTTTGCAGCAAACAATGTGTGGTCAGTCAAGTAATACTGAGCTGAGTTTTGAGTGAGTTATGAGCTAATTTGCTGTGATACAGTGCATTATGAACATGGTAGACTACAGAGGCTACAGCAAGCTGGCTGAGTTCTCCAGTTACTTCAAATTCATGAAAATAAACCATGTTTTTCCACTTTTACATACAAATGGATTCTTTCTTCCTCCAGTTCTCTGTAAGAGTAAGTAGTCATGGTTACAAGGCTAAATTTCTTGCGGAATAGCACATGAGTATTACTGCACATCTTGTCAGTTAAGGCATCTGAAATCCTATCCTGAGGATTCTCAGTTACACCAACACTTTTAGAGATAAAGCTCTCAGGTGTCCTGCATCACCCATTCTGACTTTCTACTCAGGAAAACATCCCATTAACCTCAATGTGCTTTTTAAAATAAATACATTTACCAAACAGTAGACTCTAACACTTACAGGACACAATAAAGCAGTTTGAAATCCCACTTACAAGTTTATTTTCCCACCTTTTTTAGAGTAGGCTTATCTGCTAAGGAAAAGCCTCAAGCATTAACATTGCTGCTCTAGGCTGTGTGTGAGTTTGTAAAAAAGTCATGGTTTGGCTTATATTAAAAGCAATCTTTGGAAATGCCCTTAACTTGGTTTTCAGGACATCCTTACTGAGAAGAAGTGTTGTGTATCCAAAGGGTTGAATAAAGCCTCAGATCAATGTTCTTTTAGCTCTTCCCAAGACTAAGATATTCACATCCATTTTCTAAACAATTGCTGCAGGTTTACGCTGCAGAACAAAGGTGACATGAAGGGGGGCTGTTCTCCACTGAAAACCACCAGGAGCTCACACCAAACTCCATAGGTATGAAGCCAAATGCCTTCTGCCTCAGATTAGCAGATGTGTGCATGGAAAACTATTTTTTTCAGCTCACTGGTTATTGCTGATCTCTTCAGTGCCGGTTGCATACTGATGTGGCCAAAAAGCAGAGCTGTCTCTTTCCTGCTACAGCTACTGATGCAAAACCCTGGAAATGCTAAACTGAGTTAATTATACTGCTGCTCTGTTGCTATCATCCCCTGTTTATTCTCTTATGGTGCAATCTGGCATAGTACTGGCATTCATTCTAAATTATGACAGCCTTTACTTTAATTTTGGTCTAAAATTCCTAGTTTCTAAGAAATCATTTGTAAATTTGGTAGTTTTTCATAGAAAATATCTTCTGCGAGTCAGACATTGATTTTCAGGGTTTTCAAACACTTCAGAGCTCAGGAATAAATTAACAAGAAATTGAAAACATTCAGAATTCCCCAGCTGAAATTATTATAATATTTTAACAAGTTAGGAGTGTTTTTTTCCCAGTACTTTGAGTGTTTGTAGCACAAGTCAAACATATTTATAGAATCATAGAAACCATGTTTGTAAGCGACCTCTCTGGGTGTCTCTAGACAATTTTTCTGCTCTGAGCAAGTCTTTTACCAGCCTGAGAGCAGAAAGACTGTACACTTGCCTAGCTGAGGCTTGCAAACTTCCACAGATGGAGACTCCATATCTTTTCTGGGTAATTTGCTCTGGTCTCAAACTACAGAGTTTGTAGCAGAAGTCAGACATATTTATGCTGTGATAGAGAAGTGATAATCATTTCCCAAATTTAGATGGAGACACTTAGATAGTTCATGTTTTCAGGCAACTGCAACCAGAAAGAATAAATAAAAGACCAACCACCACCCTGACCCACTCAAACCAGCTGGATAATGGGGGTCACTTCTAAGTGCAAAACAAAGGTGATCACCAGCCTCACAGCAGTTCTGCTTGTTTTATTTTGATTTAGCATCCAGCCTAGACCAACCAGCAAAATCTGCAATACAGACATAAATTTTACTCTCACAGAATTGTAATCTCTAATGAAAGTAAGAAACTGGACTGTCAGGCTACTTGTAACTAAATTGACATTTCTGCACTACTTTGACCAGAACAGTCTATCATATTTCAGTATAACATTCTCCCTTTTCCGTGACTCAATAGTCAATTCCTCTTTTTTTGATTACTTTTTGTGCAGCAACAATAGCAAAATTATTTCTGGCATAGAACTGTCTGTATTTAGTGATGAAAAAATGCAATTCTTATGTATTTACATGTTCTAAGAATGTGCACATTTATATCCACATGTTTGTGTATATAGTATATATAAACATGGATCTGTAGATAAAATTGGTAATATAGGGATAGATATAAATAGATATAATCGTCATGTAGTTTCATACTTGTAGCAGAAAATATGCATTCATTCATGAAAGACTATCTAAATACTTAATTATGAAAGGATTTACTTTTATTGCATTTTAAAATACTTCCAGCAGCCACAAATTTATTCTTTCTAATTGTTTCCTTCTTTTTGTAGCTCCTCTTTCTTTCTCCCTTTCTGCTTAGTTTTCTCAGATATAAGAGAGCTGTTCATGCCTCCTAAGTGCATTGAGCTACATTTTGAAATCACCTACCAACATGTATTAGGTATCCATAGTCATTAGGTGCCTCTGATGGAACTATAATGAGATGGCACTAACTGATGGATTAGACCTTCTACTCAAGATGAAGTGAATGTAGTAATCTTTGAGCTGAAATGTGCCAGAAAATAACACAGCACTAATGATATTTCAAGATTAAATGTGTCTTTGTGCCCCACTGAGCAAAATATACTGATTCATTAATAACAAACTAGATTGCTACCAAATGCATGCTACCAGCACAGAGTTTATATTGCTTATTCCATATTCATATATTTGAGTAGACATGCTTTTGAAAAGATTTTAGGTGCTTTATGTTATTTAGGATGGAATTACTCTTTTTACTTCAAAAAGCTGAAGGACTCTCCCAGCTGAGCAGTGTTAACAGCTCTCGTGCAGTTACTTTAAGACTTCTAGGGGCACACTCTGCACTGGTGCTAACCTGGGAAGCTTGGGGTTTTTTGCCATCTCCATAACCAATCCAATTCCTGTCTCAAGAGAGAGTGAGCATGATATATCTTTCTCATAGGTTGTATTTGTCCTTTGTATGAAAATCCCATGACATTACACTCAGAAAACCAGAAGTTTACACAGAGAATGATGAGAAGCACCAGCTATGAGGACAGAGGTATTCATTTTCTCATACTAAATTTTCATTTCTTTCAAGATCTTTCAGTGAGAAATTTGAAACGTAATGTCACATACAAGCTAAATGCATCTGCATTATCTCTTCAACACATTATAACACAGAAGGTCTGCTTATTTCTATGGATATTGCTCATTAAGTCTGTCCTTTTAAGAGATAAATGTTGTTCTGCTACACCTTACCTGATCCCTGAATGCACATTTTGACCTAAGTTCTACAGGGCCCACACAGACAAAATTCTCTTATTGCAGAGTTTTTTAAAAGAGCTTTTGGGTCAGGTTTTATGCTTGTGATTCATGAATAAAAGCTTTCAGTGCTTCCTGTAACATTTCACTCAAGGTTAATAATTATATAACATGGAGACACCTGAGAAAAAAGACTCCCCTGCCTATACACTCTCCAGAATACTTTAAATTCTAAAATCTTTGTATTCTTCATCAAACTCCCTAATTACTTAATTAAAACTATAGTATGTGCCTAACAAGCTACTGCAGAGATTTAGTTTGCAGTAATTAAAACACAGTGAAGCCTTTATAACCTGGTACACCTTAAAATATCCTCTTTTCCATCCCTTTTCTCGACTCAAAAATCTTCTTGTCTTTCATTTTGCTCATCATATCCTTGATGGTACCTGCTACCTCAGCAGGTACTGAATTTACATAACATTTGCTCCTCTCCTCTAAATCATCCAGTGCTGGTTTCAAGCCTGCCAGCATCGCCTGGTCAGCAGGACACTGCTAGGCATTTTCATACCCACCTAGAAACAGATAAGAAGACTTTAAGTACAAGGCTTGCTCTCTATTTGTCTCTCTTCCCAGCCTTGCAGTCTTTCTCAAAATCTGAGAATCCCCTTCTCTTGACAACCAACTCAGGAGAGCCTTTCCTGGGCTTCGTACCTGTGGCAGACATTGACCACCAGATAAATAAGACCATTTCCAATTCCACTGCTCCCGGCTGAGGTTAGTGCAAACCAACACTCCAACAGATACTAAAATAATTACCGATCTACAGGAGCAAAGAGTTAATTGAAAATCATAGGCTCTTTCTGATGGTATCAAGCCTGCAATTCTCCAGAGGATCCTGAAATAGTAATTACTCAGTGAGCACTTTTCCCTGTGCTCTCACCCCCTGAGGGTGACCTTACTCAACAAAAAATCCGTCCGTCTCTTGTGTGCTTTATGCATCTTCCCCATGGAGTATGCATTTTATGTAATGGGATGATTAATTCTTCATCTCCACATCAGGGAAAAAGAGTTCCTTGAAGAGGCAAAGCAAAAGGACTGGGGTGATACAGTCCTCCCTGAAAGAGACTTTCATGAGGCTTTACTTTGCTTTTGTGCCTTGAGATGTTGTTATTTAAATGGACTTGTTGCTGGTAAGTGAGAACAGAGCGAGTTAGCGCATGCTATTTGAAGATAATTGTTGTTCAGCTTGTCCCTCTCAGTATTTAGTGCCTGCTGGGCATTACATGGCAGACTGTACTCTGTATCTGCTCTTCATGTCACTTTTAGCAGTTAACAAAGCTACAGTGTACCTGGCTCTGGTATTAAAAGACAGTCGGCATTACTGATAGATGGGAAATTCAGGCCCATGTAAGCTATAGCTGTTGCACTGGATTTAGTGCCACTGAAGAGATCCTATTTCTGTGTGCCCCCAGCTCACCTTCCACTTTTCCTGAACATTTAGCCAAGAGTTTCATTCATGCATATTTCTACTTAGAGTCAGAGCTCTGTCTCAGTAATGGAGCACTATCTATAACCTGATCCCACACAATTAAAGGAGCATATAAAATTAGGCATCTAAATTTGCATATTTATAAGAAGCCTGAATGTCAAGATCAATGTCCTTTTCTGTCTTTGAGCAGAGAATTTGTAGGTTCCATCTCAGGGTAGGAAATGCTAATTCTGTACACAGAGCAACAGATGAACCAACCCAACTTGTCTTTTCCCTGCATGGTCCCAGAAACCCCTCTTTTCTTTCATAGTGTTTGAAATACAATCGTTTATCCTGGGTCATTACCTGCTCTAATCAACACAGTATTCTTTTTTTACCCTTTTCCAGCTAACGATCCATCTTTTGTAAATCAGTATGCTCTCAAAACCTAGAACTATCCTGGTTTAGGACTGCAAAAATTCTGATGAATGTTGCTGATAGAAGATCCTCCAGATCTTCTGCAGGTCCTGCAGATGACCATTCTTTACAAATATACCAAAGATACTTGCTCTAAAGAAGTTTTTCTGCAGGTTCTATCATAGCTAGACTCTCTCCAATATCTTCTCAAACTTAGTGGCATTTCCAAATGATAGCTCTCAATGTAGGGATGTCTAAAAAATAAGACTTTTTAAAGCAATGGGGGAAATCCACAGCAGAGCAAAATCTTTAGTTTAGACCTCTTGATCCTCATTGCAGCCCATTACCCACCACCCCTATTAAGAAAAAACAAACCAAAAAGAACAAACAATGAACAGACAGAAGAGCAAATGCACCATGAGTGAATTATCAGTGTATAGTAAATTCACTGGAAATATGCTGGGCTAACTCAACTAACTTAGCTCATTAAACCCTGGGGTCTGTTCACTTGTTCTTAGACTAAATTACTTTTTTTTCTCTGCTTTATTATGATGCGGGTTTTTTAATGTAATTCTGGTAGAGAATTGCTAGCAGGTTGCTAGTACATTTATAGATGCATTACAGGCAACAAAGACTCCACATCTGTTCTATCTCCTTGTCTCCACATCTGGGAAATCTTTGCATTCTTCACCTGGCATGACTTCCCACATGACACAGCTCAGTGCAGATAAACACACAGAAATGGGAGAAAAGTTCTTGGTTTGTCACATCAGCTCAGTGTCAGCATTTCACGTAGCCAGGACCTACTCTGAATATGCTCTCCTTGTTGCACTTGGATCACGCATTTTTAAGCAATACTTGCTTCAGTTATTGAAAGAGACTGCTCACTAAAACCCAGGAACACTTAAGCGACCCTGGGTAATGTGTCCACCTTAGCTATGTGTCTGTTGTGTAAAGTTAAGTGCAGGTCTCATTTCACCATGTAAACCCCATTGTATTTAAACATTACATTTAAAGCTTGTTTAGACCATACATCTTCCAGACTTTTCATTACAAAATATAATTTGAATAAATAAATAAATACAGAATTTTGAAATCAAATATAAAAATTTTGGATGGAAATGTACAGATTCTTCAGGATTTTTCTTGTGAACTTTTGAAACAGACTATTTCCACCTCATAATTTTCACTTCCCTAAGAGAATACAAAGCAGATAAACCAGCAGCTACTAAGCAAATCATACTGGTGACACTGAAATAATTTTTGAGGGGATATAATTACAAAAAACCCCTGTGGGATTTCTGATTTCATTAAAATTCACAAACTCATGAGCTGTATTGAAATATCAGTACTGTTGTGTGATAGGAATTCCATTTTTTCTTCCAATTCTTGTATGGATACTAGGCTGAAAGCTAACAGTAAGTAAAATACAAAGCCAAATAAATGAAGGTGACTTTTTATGAAAGGAATGTTTTGTAAAAAACCATTGTTAGGGGTTTATTATGGGGAGAATGTCAGGTGCAAGGGCCAGTTTGAGAAAGCTCATGGTCATCATTGCTGTAGTCTGGCCAAAATTCTGCCTTAAAACCTACATGCTCAGTGCACCAAGTTGTGCTCATATGGTGGACATTTCTGGAGGTACAGTAGAAGAGAGTGTCCTGAGGAAAATCATGAGCTGAGTACTAGCTTGAGCCACTTTCATGGGCGGCTGGGAGCAGAGAGGGAGTGCATCAAAGTGACTTGGGTCCTGTTTTCAAAGAAAAGTCAGGAAATGGCCAAGGAGTCCTTGGCAACACTACTTGTTTGGCTGGGGACCCAAAACTGCAGACGCCTGAACACAGGCTTAGCTTTGTCAGATCAAGTAATTCAAAGGCAAGAATCCACTGATAAACCTGGAGACAAGTATGTACACAATCTTCTGCAGACATGCACCTAAGAGGTTTGTGCTATGGTACTGTGGACCAGACAAAGATCTAAGAACAAATGCAGTTTTATGGTGGGAATACTCATAAAGAAATCAAATTTATGGGAACATTATGAACTGAAAGGATGAAGCATAGTTTACATTATTGTTGTGAAACTTCTCTAAGGCTGTAGTGACCTAAAAGAGTTTAGCAGTTTCGTTTGAGTAGTCTTTGTTATCCAAGTGGGATTCTGTATTACAGAGTGAAAAGTAAATTTTCTCATCTAAAAGGTTTTTATGTGATGTGTTCAGTGTTACAAGGCTATATTTTGATTTTGTTGGGTGCAAAGTTGGCTTTAAAATTGTCTTTCTTCCAAAAAACAATGGAAGATGTGGTTTTATGGGTTTGCAGGACATCATTAATTTATCTGAAGAGGAGTCATGAAAGTTCAAACTGAGGTCCTATACATAATAAGTCTCATGGCTGTTAAAAAATTCCCAGTAGACAGTCACGAGCAATATTAATGAGGTCCCATTATTAGTTTAGAAAACCTGTAGTTGAACTCTAATCGCAGTTCCAGTCATTAATTGCAGTAATTAACATTAAGTACTGTAAAAGCTTAATAAACAGCTTTTCCATTAATGCATATGATGCTTATAGTGGAGTCAGGTACTTACAGAGCCATATGTGTGGATTGCATTTGAAGCAAGAACAGTTTTCAAATAGCACCCAACTTGCATGCTATTCTTTGATATTTGTGGAAAAAGAAATCAGAACTGTGAGACCGAGGAGGCTTCTTATCACACTGGTAGCATGGTGGAATTCATCGTTCATCTGTCCTTATCCATGGCACTTCACCATAGGGTTTATTATGTAATGCAGTGTGTAATCTTCCAGGACAACTTTGTTGTTCTTCATTTTGTCAAATAATCACAATAATAACAATGATTGTAATGAGAATTAAATTCATCATCATTTGAACTGAATGCAAAGCCAGGGCAGAAAACAGCTCAACTAAGAAAAAACCAAAACAACACCAAATTTGTTGTATAAGTTGAGTAAAATTGTTCAAACAGATGTGGAAAGAATTAAAGGACGGAGACTACCTTATCAGTTATCATTACCTTTTAAAAAGCATAACCAAACACCAAAGAAACCACAAACCACATTAAAAAAATAGACATAATCAGTTTAGTCTATTTACTTTCAAAAGCATACAAAACTTAGAAATAGTCCACTGTGGAGAATAAAGGCATCAAGACAGTATTACCACCAGAAAGAACAGGTACTGTGCCATGTTGGCTGGCTCTTACTTCAGACAAATAAATAAATATCCATGAGAAGATAATTACAGAACCCATAGGATGATATTAATGAGACAAATTTAGAAATAAAGGCATTAAGAGGGAATTTTTGCATTGGTGATCAATCAATTTTTCTTCCTAGTGAGAAAAGCCAGTTTATTTCAATGGTAGCAAAACCAAAGCCCCTATGTAGCAAGTCTCTTTAAGGCATTTTTAGTTTCCTCTGTAATATGTAAATCCTCCCATTTCTTTAGAGAAACAATTATGTTATTTCTAATGTCTGTCTCAAATCCCAACTTGATAATTGCATTTTTTCTACTTATATCGTGACACAGTTGTGGTAGGAAGAAGTTTCATTCACCTGTCATCTCAAACTATCATGCATTTTTACTATTAATTGCTTGTTACATCTCACTACAAAAACAGCTGTATTTCACAAGTGGATTTAAAAGACTCCTAGACATTTTTTGTACATATATGCATGGAAGTGCTTTGATCTTTAAATTATATTGCTGTAAGATGATTTTAATTAGCTCATAATTCTGAAAAAATGTTTATCTGGCCATTTAAAAGCTGGGATGACTTAAGAATTGGAATCTTTTCTTCCTTGAAAAATCTCGGTAAAGTACCATGTTCAACAGGAATGTATAGGCAGATCCCAGCTACTAATAGAAAGATGAAGTGTATAGTTTTCTTTTATTCAGTTTCTGCAAGAAAAATATGGGAACAAAAGAATTTTTATCTAGTTTTAGTTCTCAAACTCATATTCAATACAAAGATATAGCGCCTTTTTACTCCATTAAAATAACACCCTTTTTCCTTCAGGCCTAGAGGGTTAAATATTTCCAGATCCATCACTGCAAAATAAAGCAAGTATATACTTCATTAAAATTGGTTCTTACAGTGTCAGAATACAATGTCATAAAATCATCTTTTCACCTACTCTCTTGAGAACATGTTCTGGTCCTTCCAGACGGCATTGCCTCTTTACCTTGATATCCAACAGCTTCCTAGAAATCACGTCACTTCAGCAGAGCACTTTTGTGCCACTCTTAAGTCTTACTGACTGTAAATTAGAGATTAAATGGACATAGAAACTAGCAGTCCAGATTGATACAGTCATCATTCTATACTTCAACTAAGTATTAATTATCTATCCTATTCTCACATAGGGATTGCTATTTATACAGTGAACTTATTTCCTTCTTAGCTTTCTCTGTTTATAATAGAATTTTAAATACTGAAGCTAATAGCAACAAAACTCTGTTTCCTGCACTGTACAAAGCAAGGTGTGGGGCTGGGAAAATCTCAGTCATGATCTGGTGACAGGGTAACATCTAATTTCAGTGCATTCTTACAAAAGCCGAGATTCAAATGAAAGCATATAAAAAGAAAGTTCCTTTCATTACTGCCTCAGGTTATACCATGATATAATATCAGCTGGATTTTTTTTCTGATAATCCATGGCAGTTTTGCCTTGGGCCAGCCTATAGACATGATGAACCTTGTGTGTTCTGCGCAGTGTGGGTATAACCAGGCACTAGCAGTTCCCCATGTACCTAACACCCACTCTGGATTAAGTTACTGTTCTTATTTGTTTGTCTTGGCCAGGAGAAAAAAAAACAACAAGACCTTGCAATCTTTCTACTCTGACTATGTAAATAATTCCAATGATTTTGGGATCACATACTTTAAAGAACTACGGGAGCCCTAACTTAGATAGCATCTGACTTTTCAGATATACAGAAGATCTATGGAATCAATGTGGGTTGCAACATGAATTAAAGTCATTTTTATACCTATACAGATATAGCTCAAACACTGCCTCAGGTACAAGACTTCTAATTGTGAGCACTGATTTAAATTTTTTAGGTCATGTACAAACAGAGGGTGTGTAAAGGCCAGTTTCAATACAGTGGACATATAACCTGGACATATAATTGCTGAAAATATATCTGTGCTTATATTAGCAAGGAATGTGGTACAACAGGACTAGATCTGCAGAGCAAAAATTTTGATGATGCAGAGCAGCACCCACAAAAACTTAGAAAATGGTCTATTTTGGAGTAGGAGCCCCGTGGACCATGAATCTATTAGTCCTTTTAGCACATTCAGGGCTCTCTCCAAACCCATATTTTGGTTTTGTTTAACCCATAAGGCATTTAGTTCATATGCTCAAAATCATTCTACAATTGATTATAAACGCGGGAAATGAGGGGCAATCAGAAGATTTGCTTAAAAATTTGTTTCTTATGCCTGAGAAAGAAAATGCATCTGTGCAGTTGAGGACTCTATTTGTCCACATATTTTGGCCAAACCCCAAAAGTTAGAATCTTGGATGGCCCAGCAAAAAACTTGTTTCCTACTGATGCCATTGAAAAGCCACACCTTCAAAGCTATCTTTGCATTGTTTCTGATCCGTGAGACTGAGAGGCAAAATCCTGTTCCCACCAAAGTCAACAGAATATTTTCCACTGATATTCAGGCAGCTAGGATTTTGCGCAAGATTTGTGTGAACCCAAGTTAACACCTCCTTCAGCAAAAAAACTGGAAAAGACAAGATCTTGCAATGGTGCTTGTTCTTTGCAGTAGCTGGCTGGCTGGCTAAGGACACCCCAGGTGCCTCAGCAGGAAGATGCTGCAGACTAGCAGAGGCTGTGCTCTTGGAATTTGCCTTAGATTTTAGTGCTAATTGACATCCCAGTTCTTACAGTCAGGGGATAGCAAACAGCACTGTGTTCAGAATCCCAGAATCCCAGGACTGAATTCAATCCTGTCCGGGTATTCAGTCGAGCCACCTCAGCCTCTGCCCACCTCGTATCTTGGTGATTTCAGCTGTAAGATCAGCTGTGTAAGGTCACTTTCCATGCTTCTGTGGGAGAGCTTTGCACAGCAGGGAGCTCTGAGCATGACTGGTGCTGGTCTGAAACAAATACCAGCATCAAAATAGGTTGTTCTCTGAGAGAATTGCTGTTCTTGCCTCTCCTCTGAGCTTCCTCTGAAGTTTCTCATCTTGGAAGAAATAAAGGATTCATGTCATGGAGGAAAATAACCTGTCACCCAGGAGAATCATGTTTTGTGAGACTTATCTATTCCTTATCAGTGCTGGCACTTAACTTATGTTAACTGAGCACTGATCAATTGTAGTGGAACTTCATGGGAACTGTCAGTTGCATTGCACTATTTTACTTCAAAAGTTTTCTGGAATTGTATTTGCTTGATATCCTGCTTTTCTTTCCTCTTTTTTTTCTTTAACAGTTTTAATTCACATGTGAGTTTCTGGCAGTTTCAATATGTTAAAACCCATTTAGACAACATTAAATCAGAGAATTCTCTACTGTATAAATTTAATTCCAATTACTCTTATTCCCTCGTTATCTGCTGGTTATAATATGAAATTTGGCATATTAAAGAAGATATCATTTGCTCAACAGCTGTAGAAATTGTGATAATTAAAGGAAAACTTAATCTGTTTTATTTTGATGTTTCTTTTATTATATTGCAAGTATGAGAATTTTCTTTTCAAGGTACGAAATCATCAATTCTCCTCTGTCCATCTATCTATATGTACTGCAGCATCACACTTCTCTGAACACCTTCCCAAAATGAAAATATGGAAATAATCTTTATCTCTTTCTTCTCTCCTCAGCCTGTAGAAGAAATAGATTGCCTGATTTTAAAGTCAACAAGGACCACTAGGTTATTTAGTAGGAGATCCTTGATCAAGCCTTACATCTAGGCATGCCTTTATTGAACACAAGGATGTGATTTCAACTCAGACAATTCCAGACAGGCAGTCAGTTTTGATACAAAAACTTCAAGAAATGAAAAATTCAGCACTTCCTTCAGCAGTCTCTTCAGTGCATGCTGAGCACCTATGTGCCTTCCTTCTGCTTGAATCTGTAGATTTAACTTCTAGTTGCTAGTTCTTACAGTGCTTTTTTCTAGCAGATTAGAATTCTCACTAGCAGTAACAATTTTCTCTTCAGAATGGCATGCATGCAATCAAATCAAAACTTATGTTGGTCTCCTCTGGACAAATTAATGAGATTTAAATTTCTCTGTTTTCTATTGTAAGAGAATTCTTGGACCACAGGCAAGATGCATGAAATTTCTTAAGTCCTTTTTTAAATTACAAGATCGAGAACCAGACTCAGCAGCTTGGTTTGGCACAATTAGTACAAGCTGAAATGTCAAAACCACTTTCCACCTCCAAATACCTGTTCCTATTTTTCTCATTCAAAAGCACTAGGTTGTTTTCATGCCTATAGGCTGTGGGTCACAAGGAACTGTTTTGTTGGCATAATTCCTAAAGCATTTACAGTGTATTGGCACAGTTGTTTCTTCAAATTCATCTGTGAAGAACAGATTTCTACTATTCCAGACACTAA
Organism: Pardalotus punctatus; assembly: GCA_013400915.1. NCBI lineage: Eukaryota > Metazoa > Chordata > Aves > Passeriformes > Pardalotidae > Pardalotus > Pardalotus punctatus. The sequence continues at coordinate 298,192 of VZTX01020299.1, forward strand.
TTTCAAGTAAATGTTCTAGCAAATCCAGTTCCCATGAAGGATGTCATATATTGATTCTTACTATGCCAGGCACTTTAATCTCAAGAGGAAAACTACAAAGAAAACTCAGTTCAGGCAAACCTAGCTCTTGAGATACAGAGATGAGCATACAGTAAGCCAGCATGACTAGATTAATGACTGGAACAGATCGCCTCACTTTTTAAAAACAAGTGGTGCAAATCTCTCCAAAATTATAATTAAAGAAACATTGACTGGTCTTGCAGATATTGGTCTGAGCCTATCTCCTCCTTGCACTTTTGATCGATATATTGAGTATACAAATATTTATCTATATAAGTACTTTTCATTAAAAGCTAATTATGGTATATTTCTGCAATTAATTGTCAGTTTAAGTAGATATCTTATAATAATATACTAAATAAAGAGAATCAGTCATTCGTAGGAGAGTGCAAGTTAGGGAATGTCCTTAAAGATAAGCTTAATTCCAGTTAAACAAGATGTATTGTAAATGTTTCCTTATACATTCATCTGACATCCAAGTCTCCAGAGAACTTTCTGTTTTTTTCCTACTTTACTCTGCATCCATTTTACTTCCCCTCTGGTCATCCATTACAAAGAGGAATTGGGTTTCTGTGCTCAGACACCACTTTTGCAGCACTACCCTGAGCTATCTGTTTCTTCAGAGCGTAGGTTCAATTCCAGTTGTTTATTGACTTGCTCTGGGTTTCTCAGAACAGCTCCTTATGGCCGATTGCAGGCTGACTGCAGTCTCAGCCCGAGGTCTGGGTCTGGAAAGGGCAGGAGAAAGCCTCTCCCTGAGAGTAAGCAGCCCAGCAACATCACAATTACATTAGATTCCACTGTGAATTCCATGAATAGTTAATAACAGGCTGAATTTTCTTTCCCTAGTTGGACGATGAACATAAGCAGAACAGTATATAGGAAAAAAAGGCCACATGAAAGGATGAAATATTTTTGCTGTCTTAGTTATCACAGTAGAGGAAAAAAGATATGAAAACAGCATTTATCCTTCTCTGGGTTGCAAATTTGTATATGGGAAGCTTTTCACCCCGAAAAATATCTCCGTACAAGAGACTATTTTCCACCTAGTACAAATACCAGTACTGAATAAAACCTAAGGCAAACGAGGTTAGTATCTCCTTATCACCTGATAATTTATCCTTAAAGGGCTAGAAAAAATAGTGGTTGCAATGCTTAGGCATGCCTAAATTGCAGGAAAGGAGACAGAAGTTTCATTTTCTTTTGCCACTCTTGATAAGATCCAAGAGAATTAATCTGTGGAGAGACACATGAATATCGCACCTTCCAAAGCCAATTACTTTTACTGAGAAAAGTTGTTATAACAAAAGTTTTCTACTTTCAAGGTGTGAAATCTGACTTCATCTGCACATATCTGCAAAAGTGAAAAATAAAAACACTGAATTACCAGATTGGTATTGCTGATTTAATACAGTAAAATCTGCATTTGACTTTAGGCACATTAGTACTTTAGAAAAATTTCCATAATTAATCATGCAAGTCTTACTTCAGTTGCTAAATCAATGTACAATTCATTGTACAGCTTGATCGAAACAAGACACACAGCACTTGTTAGGTCTCACATGAAATTCATTGACATTGAAGGGCCCTCCCAGGTATTTCACTTAGATATCAGATATAACTTCATTGATGCACTTTGAAATAAAGCTGTGATCCCAAAGCAAAAAGAGAAGTCATAAAGAAATCAGGGCATTTTCTTGATGACTGTTCACCCTTTCTTGGAGACTTGGAAACAAATTCTGGAAGCTTTTCTTCCAGCAGTTCGATTCTCTGCTGCAAGGTAATGGTATGAAGGGCAAAGGAACAAATGGGAATAAAAAAACCCCAATAAAAATGTCCATTTTCAGGAGGACACCATGCATTCTTACCATTTTGTTCTTTTTTTTTTTTTTTTTTTTACAGTAGCAAACAGTTTTACTGTTTCAGCATCTGAAGCAGGAGATGCAGTAAGGTGGGCTGCTCAGAAGACTAAGGGGACCTCATCTACCAGGGTGTGCTGTGACCATCGGCTTGTGCAAAACAAACTGCAAAGCAGTTGTAAAGCTGATACACCCCTGGTGGTAGTGTTGTATGTGGATTTTGCATTGCCTTTACAGCTTGACTATGAAAAGAGCAGGAAACAGCATCAATCAAGTCCTAGTCTTTTTTTCACCACTTTGCACATCTTTGCTATAGCAGGAGAAACTAGACAAACTGTTGTGGAAAAAAAAAAAAAAAAAGCAGTTGGGGAATTTGGGGGGGGTTTTTAAATTAAGTACTCCAAAAAAATTCAAAAGGGGTATCACCTGCCTGGCAGAAAAAAAAAAAAAAAAAAAAGCATTGAAACACTGATTTGAGGAATCTAAGCCACACAGGTATAAGTCCAGAAGAAGCAGTATAAGAAAGTAAGATATCTTCAATGTGGGCAGTTGAAAGAGAAATATTTAATTATTATTAACTTTACATTTAAAGGCAAGAATGAGCTCTTTTATGATAAAATCATGCAATAAAGTTAAGATTTTCTGTTCTTTTAAAAAATATCACTGTATGTGTTAAAGGGTCATTGGCTTTTCTGTCAATGAGTTTATTTACCAGTAATAATCTATATGTTAAGGTGCCTGAAGACATCTGAAAACTATTAGTGGCCAGAAAGAACACATTTATACTCATGAAACAAATCAAACTTGCATAACAGACTTTGCAAAATAGAATGAAAAAGTAGAGGGACTTTTTACTCATTAGCAGAAAAGAAACTACTTCTGACATATAAAAGTGGCATTTCTATGTCATTTGCTTAAGATGGTTAAATAACAAAGTGATCTTGAATTGTACACTGTTTCTGGTAGAAATGAAAGCCAAGTGACCAATTTGAGTAATTTTATGTCATTCAGATGAGTAGATGTGAGGTACATCCTTTGAGCCAGACAAATGATCTGAGACAGTTCCCAAAACATATGATTATATATAAGCACCTGCTTGCTGTTATGATGATTCAGTCAAGAACAATTGTGAATGTTTTTATGAGTTCTGCAGAGCTATTAACCTCAGCAGAGTACAAACCAGTCTTTTCCTTAAGTGTCATAGTTCTGAAACCCCTCCAACAATTCTTGTATATAATATGATGAGCAAGTCTTTGTACATTGGACCACATAGTCCAGAAGGACAAAGTTCCAGTCTGATGGGCTACAAGGACGGGGGTGAGCAGTGAACCTCTACATGGATGAAACTGTTTGGAAACTGAAATGAGTCTAAATTCAATGACAACCAGATCTATGAAAGGCCTTTTTGGGTCCTCTGGGCTATATGGGCTGGTGAGATAATGCAGTCATGTTCTGGCGTAGGTTTCTTTTTATTGCCTCGGGATGTAGATTCCGGTTTCAAATTTCTGCAGCAGGGTAGACAAGGACTGTGCAGCACGAAGCTCAACTTTAATTTCAGACTTAGTAACAGGGTCACAAAAAACAACAAGAGACAGTGAGATTATCATTACTCTGAGAGAAATGCCAAGGAAAGACTCTCACATTGCATGTTCATGTAAGACAACGACAATTAAACAAATAGGGAATGTAAAAGAGGTGGTCCAGGAGAAAGCAAATGCTGTTACTGTCTATATGCAAGATGGATTATTAGGAATCCTTAAATGTCAGAATAAAATAGCACAAGGTCTTTTCATTTGCATCTCTTGTAGAAATAAAAAACAAGAAAAAGAGGAAAGACAACATTGTGTATGGGAGCATGAATAATGGACTTAGTGAAGACAGAGATCACGAACTTATCGCAAGCTTAGAGTTTCTTAACAGAATACACTTATGGAAATGAAGATGGCTTAACGATGGTCCACATTAAAATGTCATGACGCAAATATTATACAGAATGGATAAAGTAACATGTATGTGTGTATATAATGGACATAAAAGCATAATTATGCACACTGTTTGATGACACATTTGTTTCAAAGCCAGTGAGCAGGCAGAAAACAAGATATCATCATGGGTATCACTAGTCTATGTGAATGAGAAGAGTTCCCCCTTGACCAGAACTCCTGAGAATGTGGCAGTGGTGCTATAACCCCTTTCTTATTGAGGAGAAGTATGATCCTTTAGGCCATGAACTTCTGCTCTGTGATCAATGATCTCCAGATTCATTAGGAAACTTTGCAGAGTTTCAGAAGTCAAACACTGGAATAGGAAGGATTTCCACATATATATTCAGCTATGTTTTTCTCCTTTGCAACAGGTTATGACTATTAAGTACAGACACCTTAGCTTTAATATTCATCTATGTTACAAACATTTTCCCATGTTATCGATAGCTATGTGTGCAATTAAACTTGAAAATTAATTTTCCCACAGGCCTCATCATAAAAACCCCTTGTCTACAGAACAGCATGACCTAAGAGGAGAGAGACTTAGAATGGGAGAACATTTCTCTCTAACTTGCTACAATGTCAGCATATTGATATAGCAGCTCAGTGAAGAGCACCCTGTCTCCCAACCACAGGGAATGAGCAAAGAGCGATTAGCAGAAAGAACACAGTGTCTTCCCCATCATTCCTTTGCCTCTTTGCCTTCATTGAACAGTGACTGAAGCTGGAGCCTGCACAGCCACAGCCTCCTTTTCCTCCTTCCCTTTTCTTAATGCTCTTTCCAAACTTGGTAGAACAAAGACTTGTGTTAGAATCACCCAGATCAATGACACTTTTCAAAGAGATTGAGTCAAGCATATAAAATTCCTGCCGTCAGTCTGCACTTTTTAGCTTACATAACCTTGACTGACATATGTGAAGTGGTTTGGTGGGCTGTGGTCAAGCTAGAGATTAAGCTGATCTTGAGTTTCACGCACAGATGGAGGGGTTGGATTAGAAAAGTAATTTTTTTTCCAGCATATGTGTGCTTTTCATGAATGGAAATATCTGTCTTGTTTATAAAGACTGTTTGTAGAGAGCTGCATATTTACCATTTCTTCTCTGTTGCATAAGAGCCATGGAAGAAAAGGCTTCAATTGCCTGTGTTTTGCTGCTTTTTGAGTCTGGAGCTCTGCTTGACTACTATATTAATTGAGACATTCAATGAATGGGATCCCTCCAGCCAGTAACAGCTCCCACACCAAACCCATGTGTGTCGAGCAATGTCTGCTCTGACCACAACCTGAATAAACATACAAAATTTAATTTTAGTCTTGGTAGTTTGTGTTCTGGTGAAGCAAAGGTGTCTACACAAAGATACATTCAGGTCCCCAAGAGCTCAGGCTTTCTGGAAGACTTGCTCAGTGTTTCAGTGTTGAAATTCACCCCACCATCCCCTCATTTATGTGTAGTTAGATTATTTCCAGCTTGGTGTTGTGTCAGAAAACAGTGCATTCACTACACCTGTTGCCATGTAATTTTACTCCTGCAGGGTAGAAACACTTCCACCCTGAGCAGCTCTCTCATCTGAGGTTTATATCATGGAACTGTAGAATGTTAAGGCTTGAAAGGTACCTTAAATATCATGTAGTCCCAATCCCCCCTGCCATGTGCAGGGACACCTCCCACTAGACCAGGTTGCTCAAAGCCCCATTCAGCCTGACCTTAAACACTGTCAGGGTTGGGGTATCCACAACCTCCCTGGACAAGTTGTTTCAGTGTGTTCCCACCCTCAGAGCAAAGAATTTCTTCCTAATATTTAACCTAAATTTTCCCTCTTTTAACTTGTACCCGTTACTCTTTGTCCTATCTCTACAGTTCCTGATGCAGAGTCACTCTCCAGCTTCTTTGTAGGCCCTGTTCAGATACTGAGAATTTGCTGCAAGGTTTCCACACAAACATCTCTCCTCCAGGCTGAGCAACCCAAACTTTCGCAGCCTGTCATCACAGGGGACATGTTCCAGCCCTTGTATGAATTTCGTAGTGCTCCTCTGGATTTCTCCAACACTTCCTTCTTATGTTGGGGGCACCAGAACTGTACACAGTGCTTCTGGTGGGAGTCCTATAAATGACTGCAGCTCACAAAGAAAAAATAAACCACCAGATTCACAGAATCCCAGGGTCACATAATGACTGAGGTTGGAAACGACTTCTGGAGATCACTTTGTCCAAAAACCCTGCTAAGGAAGGTTGAACAGGATCACACGCAGTTGGGGTTTAAATATTCCCAGGGAAGGAGATATTCAAGCAGTTGTCTACAATCTCTTTGTGCAGCCTGTTCTGGTGTTTGGTCACCTGCACACTAAAGAAGTCCTTCCTCATGTTCAGGTAGAATTTCTTGGGCATCAGTTTCTGCCCATTGCCTCTTGTCTTATTGCTTGGCAGCCCTGAGCAGAGCCTGGCTCCATCCTCCTTACACCCTCCCTTGCAGACACTGATAGACATTGATAAGGCTCCCTCTCAGTTTTCCCTTTTCCAGGTTAAACAGGCCCAGCTCCCTCAGCCTTTTCTCACAAGTGAGGTGCTCTGGTCCCATAATCATCTCTGTAGCCCTCCTCTGGACCTCTTCAGTAGTTCTTCATCTTTCTTGAGCTGGGAAGCCCAGAACTGGACACAAAAATCCAGCTGCGGCTTCTCCAGAGCAGAGTGGAAGGGAGCGATAACCTCCTTTTGCCTGCTGACCGCGCTTTTCCTAATGCACTTAGGCGCAGCTTAAACCTTTATGCATTCATGCTTTCCTGGTGTCACAATTTCTACTGGGGACTCAAAAGAGCAGTCATATTCTTCTGTAAAGAATGGTGAAAATATCCCAGAATGGCTCAACTTAACAATGACCGGATGTTATTAGCACCATGCAGAGAGTATTTCTTAAATACCATTTACCAGATGCATAAAGCAAAATGTCTGAAATAATTATAATTTTCATAGGCTAAGAATGCTGTCTCCTACTGAGTAGGAAACACACATAGGTGCAAAAGGTTGGAGAGGTTCACAACAGCTGATTTTAGCCTTTTATATATATACATATATGTATATACACACACAGACACACACACATATATATATATATATTCGAGTAGTCAAGCTCTAAATAATCCCAGATTTTATGACCAAGATTTTTTTAAAAGGAGAAACATAATTGTAATTTTTCAGTCAAATTTATTTTATATGTACAAGCTCTAACCTTCACTTCATTTGCTGAATGGATGGGTCATGACTCATTGACATAATCTCTTCAAAGTCTGCCAGTCTGGGTGCCTTCCCTAATGATATTGCTTGTTTCATGCATTCATATAGTGACAGTTGAGAAAAATGCTTATTCTTTGAAAGGTCAGTGTACAGCTTAATCTACATCAGAGCAATTGGTTTCTGCAGAGCCTATTGCTGAAACATAGTTTTTAACCTTTTTACATCTCAGCTTTTTGGTCCTCTTTTCACTTACTGCTCTCTGGACTGACACACCAGCTATTTGATATTAAAGTTTGAATCTTCTCTCCAAAATGCTGAATTTGGTAAGGTCAGGAGTATATCTGCTCTTCCTTATCCTCAAGAGTATTTTAATGAAAGACCAGCATTACACAGCTCAGTGCTAAAAGGATTATAGAAATTGCAGAGCACAGCACTCCCAACTCTGTTTTATGCAGAGAATGAAAGCCAAAAGTGTTTTTTTGTTTTTTTTTTTTTTTTCCCTCACGTCAAATAACGTTTGCATCCCATCATGACTGGACAGAAGCCCAAGAGGTCTATCTATCTACCCACCTGCAGTATTGTTTTCCTGCCATTTGCCATCAGGCTCTAGTCAATAAGCAGCTCAGGGCAGAACAGAACTTGCTCAGTGCAGAGTACACAATCAGCACTGAAAGCAATCACATTAACATTCCTCTGCCTTAAGGCCTTTGAAACAGCACTGTGCTTTTGAGAATGTTTCATGCTGAATATGCACACACACACCAGAGGAATGCATACCCTTGTAAAAGCATACTATTTTACTGTTGCAAGTTTACTCAAGACAACTAGAGAAATCGTTTATGTGGGCCAGACATAGATGTGCAAACATCTAAGACAATCAGTAGAAAGGCAGTGAACCACACAAAACCCTACCAGGACTCTACTTGAAATTTATTATGTGAATTAAATAATACAGTTCAAAACCTTTTTACATCACTTTGCTGTTCTCCCTTGGCGCAAGGGAATGAATTAGACAGCTGTCACCTTGTCTGTAAATAATGTTCAAAGCTAATTTCTTTGAAGATGTTCCTTTATGTGCATTTCAGTAAGATGAATGTAGATAATTAAATATTAAGATATTTAAATCAAGTTGAATATAGTCAGTAGCTGAAGTAAATTACTACCTTGTACTGAATCTTTATCACATGAATCTGCTTGTTTTGTTTTGTTTTGTCTTACTCTATTCAGAAAGCAGCACCAGTGAGTTGCAATTAGTACTGTATAAGATGTTCAGATGACAACCTCTTTTTGTCAAATAGGGAAAAATTTTTCCCTGATTCATGTCTAGCTGGACATGGCATAAGGCGAAAAATGTGAGGATCATGTTCTGAGGTGAGATTTTATTCTGTGCTCTGTACCTGGAATAAGTGCCTGAGCAAAACAGTGGAGCAAAAGCCTGTCTGAGGTCAGGGGAAACAACCAGAAACAGCATTCTCCGTACAAAGAATAATGCAAAGGAAAAAGATGACCACAAGGCCGGAAAGAAACTTCATAGAAAGTTCAGTGAGATTTTTAATGCCCATGGAGAGGCAATTGCGGTGTGGGTGTTTAATATTCCAGTTCCACATCATCAGTGTCAAAGGGAGCTTTGTCACTGGGCTTTGCCTGATTCATTAAGACTTGACACACCATGGCAGGAGGAGATGCTGAGGTAGCTGCACCAGAACTGAGCCTGTGCTCCCAGCTCTGACAGACCATTAAGCTATGTATGCTGGATTTATTGCCCTGACTGTCAAATATGTTTGTCCCATGACAAGCAATATGAAGCATTAACTGATTGGGAAATGGTTCAGCATGAACCCAATAAAGTAAATATGGTTACTTTTTACTCCATGAATTTTACTCTATGCACTTGAGCATTCACTACTTAAGCATTTCAGAGATACAAATCACTTGCAGCCATCATCCATAGCCCATCAGTGTGACCTGAGTCTACAGCAAACCAGACATATCTCACTAAAATAAAATTTAATTCATACTTATTGATGTTGACACTAAAATGGAGAGAGGAAGATGGGCATATGTATAAGCTCTCAATTGAAGCAGATATTTATATATATATATATAGAGAGAGAGAGAGAGAGAGAGAGAGAGAGAGAGAGAGAGAGAGAGAGAGAGAGAGAGAGAGAGAGAGAGAGAGAGAGAGAGAGAGAGAGAGAGAGCTAAGAATGGCAGAGCTGTCGAAAATTAGCACTGTTTTTTCCTTATTTCCAGGATGTTTTGTGTACCATACATTGTTATATCAAGTCATTCCACATTCAGTCTGGTTTGTTTTGATTTTTTAAGAGTCTTGTACTCCCTGAGTCAGGAGTTAGGACATACTTAAAGGACATACTTAAAAATCACAGGAGAGAGTCTCTCCTGCATTTGCATCCTCTTTCTGCTACCTGTAGCCTGTATGTCAATGAAGAAAATTTAAAGGGGGTAATATAAGGGTATGGTGAAAACTAAAGGATTGTATGAATACAAGAAATTTTCTGTATTCCTTAGCAACTCATTTCCAAGCAACCTAGTAATGTAGTATTTCTTCAAGCATATATTTTTCTTGTAAGAAAGGTGTAGCCTTATTGTGGAACAACACTGCAACACTGCAACATATTTGCAGCCTTCACATTTCAGTAATTAAGTTATTTATTGGAGAACTACTCCATAAATTCCTCCCAAATAGGCAGTAAAAATAAACATATACATGCAGGGTGCATAGCTGATTTACAAGGACCAGTCTTCTTTAAGTTATGTAGCACAATAATGATTCCTACAAGTTAGATGGCTGGGTTCAGTGACATGTGTACTAAAGAGGTATACCTGCTGTAAACAGATACACTGCAAGCTGGCATTGCTCTTTGTGGTATAAAAACTGCCGCTGATCTGTTTTCTCTTTTAGTTAGCTGTTCTTGTAAAGTTGTGAGTGGAATAGCAAGCATGTTTGTAATTACAGATCACGCACAAATAATGCAAAATTCTTCTGTGTTATGATTTCACATACAAAACCCCAGAGTGAAACAGCAAAAGAAACATATATAAGGCTGTTGGTGGGATATTGCATCTTAGGGAGAGCAAAAATTTTGAACATGGATCCTAACAAAAAATAAATAAGATTCCATTTACTGATGCTGTCTGCTCAGTACTCTTCTATAAAAGGTGCCAGAAAAAAAGTGCAGAAATAAACTTCTCCTGGACAACAATTACTTACTAGGAAGATGGGACTACCTAGTAATCTCCACTCACTGTCTACAGTGGTCTTCAAACCCTCCAAGAGCATGGAGACTTTCAGGTATTCCCCTTCCACAAAAGCCAGGCCAAGAGAGTGATAAGGTCTCCTTCCTGCTGACTCCTGCACACAATAGGAAGATGTGTACTTTTTGTAAAACATCAGGCTTGTACATAAAACATGAAAATTCATCCTGAGAAGCAGCAGGGAGGTGTTAATATCTTTCAGAGAGGAGAAAGAGACATGTTATAATGAAATTTTAACTGAAGATAATGTTTTTAAGAAAGATCTGCTCTTTCACATAAACTATTGGAACTTCTTGAGTATTTTCCAGCAAAACTCCCTGCCGTAGTCATGCCTTGCTCATCAAGCCGCATGAAAGTAGGAATGCCTTGATGAGGCTCTTGAGTCTGTCTCATTACATTGGCCCATGAAATGGGCTTTGGTCCAGATATTGTCCAGTTTTCAGCCTGGTTGTGTACACAGGCTTGTGAATCCCTGTTCTCTTTTGTAGACCCAAGGCTGCATGACATGACTCAGGAATAATCCTTTGGTATCCAACTCAGAAAACAGACTAAATATTCTTATTAATAAGGATCATCTTACCATTGTCATCTCTCACTTTCCCCACATTAAAAAACCATAGCTATCTTTTTTGGTTCTAAAATCTACTAATTTATGACCCTGGAATTAAAATTAGTTGAGACTTTGGAATATTAAGATGAAGGACTTTTCTTCTGATGAGCCTTTTTATTTTAATATGATGAGCACGCACAGTTTTTCCAGTTATGTCATCAAGGAACCCCCATACCTATGGTTTAACTTGTAAAATACAAGCAGCAGTTCATTACATTCCAATTTATTAACAGCCCCTAGTAACTCCCAATGGGAAGTCAGCATGGGTATTCAGAGGAGCACAATAACACTCTGGTATGTAACATCTTTTAGACACTATAATGGAAAAGACTACGGCAATTTTATGTGGACTTTATGGAAAATAATGACATAGAGAAAATGTATGAGTAGAGCACTGTCAATGAAACTCTGCAATCAGATTATTTTTCTACCAGGCTCTAACTCCTGCTTCATGATGCATAGCGTATATCACAACCTAGTATTTCCCAGAAGAGCCCATAACAGTGAGAACTATTGATTAAATGTTAACCCCTTGACTCAGAAAGTTGAAATTTCACAAAGTACATCCCATTACCAGCAATGGTAATATGTTGAGAAAGATCAACAATTTCAAACAGTTTCTATAATATGCATTTTTATCTGTAAATTTGAATTTATATTTAAATAGTTCAGACTTACTTTTTGCTGCATATAGACAAATACACTTTAAAATATAGTATTGATTATGTATGCACACATATTTATCCAGCAGTGAGAAAATATGTTTTGTAAATTAGCAAATAGAAATATAAATATCAACCTGCATGTGGATTTCAACATACTGTTATGCTAAAATTTGTATGTTTGTTTTCAACTACTCACCACATTTACATTAGCAGTCTATAATAACTGGTTATTTCTATATATAATTATGGGAATTGCATAAGTTCTCTAAGTAGATTAATGTGGACACAATGTATTTATTTTTACCTTAAAGCAAGCTAGTTTACTTTGAATTTCTTCATTGGTTTTCTTTCTGAAATTCAACTTCTCCCTGGCAATTTTTTTCCGTAATACCTTAACACCTTATCTGTAAAACAAGCTCACATGATTTTATTTTTCTAATGAAATATTTATGAGATATAAGACTTTCTTTTTCTAAAGAAAATATACAATTTAAGTCAGAAAGCAGTCAGCTCCTACAAACATAATTGGTAAATTTAGAAGCAGGCAATTCTCAAAATATTCATTCAGATTAAAATTTCAGGGGTTCACACAGCAGAGCAAAACCTTAAGGCAAAAAACACTGGATTTCTCTGTAATGCTTTCTCTGGGTAGATACTTTTGATTTCATAATGAAACAATGACTTTACTGCCTTATACTAATAACGCTGTCAGTTGAGATTACTTCAAACAAAAAAAACCCTAAATTGTAGGAATTACAGAACTTGATCAAAATATTGTGTCTTTGTCCTCTTATTTTGTTATTTTTCCTTTCTTGCATAAGAAACTAATTTTGTTGACTGTAAGCATTACAATCAGTTTCATTAATGCTCTACACATCAACAGTCAAAGACATTTAAATATCTGCTTTCAGTGGAAGTTACATCTTAAATATATCAGGGGATAGATGTGTCTGCATTTCCCAGTGTCAGTGAATCAAGGCACAGCATAATGAGTCAGTGTGTAATACACTGCTGTATCTGCCTCAGAATTATTGTAGGACATTCTAAAAACATCTTCAGCAACACAATGTTGCAGTCAGGGGCTCTATACATCAAACCCATGTTTATGCAGTAGCCCATAAGGTTACTCCTTTGGAAAGTCCTTACCAAGGTGTAGTCCATGGCAACAATGTGATGGCTTTCATTTATCAGGAGTAGTGCAAAACCCAAGCACTGTACTAAATAAAGAGGGAATGTACGAGGAGTCCTGCAGAGTTTTACCTTTCATTACAGGGGAGTTCCACTGTAGTGCAGTTTATGGACTTGTGATTTTATGGAGTGTGCCTTTGATTTCTTATTTTTTATCTATATCTATTAAATCAATTGCTTTAATATACCCTCTGGACAGGCTGAAAGTTATTGTGTATAAGTTTTCAGTCCTTGTAAGTATTTCATTATGGAGAATAGCTATGTCTGGAAGCACTTTTTGGGATCTTGTGCCTGTCCATATGTGTGTGCCCCCTCAGCCAGCCTTTCTTGAGAGTGAGGGATTATTTTTGGGACTATGCAAAAAAGAAGGAAATAGTGGTCAGAGGCTGCTTTGTATTTTTCACAAGTCTGGATATATTGTTCATAAGCATACTGGAAATATTGACATTACAAAGGTCCAGTTTAATCAATGTACAAATTGCAATGAATAGCAAATCTACAGGCAAAAAAATAATTTTATGTCACGGCACAAATATAAGCTGAGGTTGTGTCAGAAATGGTATCAAACAAAGAGCTAGCATTTCCTACAGGATTCCTTTAAAACAGCTATCCAGACAGCATTGCACAAACAAGGAAACCAGGCACACTCTGCCTCAGGTCCTTTTCTTCCTCTTGTTCTCTGTATTGGGAAATTGGCCACATATTTTGTCCTCAGTAAGTTCACAGTGCACAGGCAGAGATTGAAGGCAAGGCTTGAGAAGAAGGTTGCTGGGTGCATTTCTCAATGTGGACACACTTCCTTGATCTGAGCCTGTTAGATGTCCACTGCCTCATATGTGTAATAACCAGAATAAAACCAGATCCCCTGGCTCTCCTTCTCCTTGATTTAGACTGCTCAGAGGATGGTGACCTATAGCTCTCTCCTTCCATTACCTATAGCTCTCTCCTTCCATTTAATAAATCAGGCTTAAATTATGCACTCAAGAAGTGGGAAAACTGGGGTTTAGGTCCCTCACAGCCGGCAGAAAAACCGCTTTTTCCATTTCCCTGGGAAATGTCAAAACATGTCTAGAAATGTCCTTAAAAAGTTCTCTGACCATCAGGCTGTGATTCAGCTGGGATGTTTGGCTTTCTCTCTGAGTCTGCGACTCCTGAGATAGGCATGAAAAAGTGATGAAGCTGTAAAGAAGAGGTAAAATGCAAGAAAGAGCCCTGCACTCTGAGCTCTCTGCTGTCATGCTGCAGAGAGAGAAAATACAAGTATGTTCCAGAAGGAAACAGCCTAATTCACAAATGATAGGTCCATCAGGAGGCAAAGGCAGGAACAACTACACCTTGCTTAGAAAGTTTTCAAATCTGATTGCTGGGGGAAGATGCATGAATATACATCTTAGGATAGATGGACAGAAGGATATTTCCAAATTTATATACTTTATTGTTCTTTTCCACTTGGCTTTGACTCAGAACAAGGTACTGGGTTATGTACACCCCAGGTTTGAACCATAAGAGGTGTTTTAATGGCCCTTCTTCTGCAGGGGAGGTGGCTCCAACTCTCAAACTTCTTTATGAGTTGTATACTAAATAGCCATTGACAGCAGGGAGTAGGGGATATCAAACAGTGTGAATAATCCTACAATCAAGATCACCCTCAAGTAAAAGCAGGAAATAGGCACAAGAGAAACAACCATGAATGAGGGGAGTCAGTTCATTCTCAGCACTCTAGGTCTTAGCAGCCTGGGTGTCCTTTGAAATACGCCAATACACGCCATTTCGGCTGCAGTTCTGTGGTGCAGTCTTCTCACAGGGAACAGAGGACAACATTCATTTCACATAGACTGCTAAACAGCTGACAAGTGATAATGACTTCATGTTACAGGTGACCCAAAGGTGAAGGTCTCCATATCTCATTATGCAGCTCCTTTGCTGTCCAGTAATCCCAAGCACTTTTTGTCAGGCCCACACTTTTATGTGTGGAAAGAAAACATTCAATCATGCACACTATTTCCCTCCCTTTGCCAGATCCTTCAGGATGGGAAACCCCTCAGGCTTTTTGGGACTGAGATACCATATTTGGAAGGTTATTTTCACCAGCTTGTAAAGCTTGAAGCAACCATCATTACTCCCAATCACACAGAGCTCTAATTGAAACCATTCCCAGTAGCACTGTATCTACATATACACATCCTGATTATGACAAACCTCATGAATAATCACTGGTATGAACTTGTTCCTTATTGTCACAAGTTCAGGAAAGCAATGGGGATCCAATTGCATCACCCGATCCCTCTGCAGGGCAAAGATGACAAAGTTCCTATTTTCTAAAAATAATTACATAGCCCAGTGTGAATTTGTGCTACAAAGGACACCAAGATGACTCACAAGCACAGAGATTATGAAAATGTATTCATGCTGCAGCATTAGGATTAGGACAGAGTGAAGTTGTAAATATTCAGCTTCACTTCAGGTTTCACCTCAGCTCTTCAAATTTCTGGCTAACCCCATTTGCAGAATTAACTCAGCATTGTTTCCTTAAGCACCCAAAAATATTCCTTTCTAAAAGCTTTTAAATGCATGCAGCAAATTCTTCTGCTTTAGGAGCTGTGCTCTCCCTGCCTTGTTAACATATGTGGTTTTCAAAGGGGAAGAATATGTCAGGCAATTTCTCTTTTCTGACCCTATGAATCTAAAATTAGATGGTTTCATTGTCTTTCTTTATCCACACTGTAATTGTAGTTCCTGGTCTATTTCTAGAATGCCCCTCTCTAGGGATGCACACACAATCACAGTATATTAGTATATTTCAATGCTTTTGTTTTCTTCATAGGCCTTGTTGTAATGCTTTCTTTCATATTCCTGATCCTCACTGGCATATACTGGAGTACCTCCATTGAAGTCAACGAAACGTCATTTATTTTCCACCTGCTGAGGATTTGATATGAGGCCTTTATCTGTGTTGTACCACAGCTGAACAGTTTACTGTATATTTTGCTCTCTTGAACAGCAAAAATACATATAGCTCTATATGCAAACTTCCTATCAAATAGTCATGTAAATCTTATGATTGTTATTATGCAATATAAAGGGAGTATAAATTATGCTAAGAAGATTATTGTCAACATCCTAAAATGACAAAAGTAGTAAAAGTTATAGAGTGAAATCTCATTTCAAGATAGGATGGATATCAAGATCAGTAGCATTCATGGTACAAGAATATTGAGGTTCTTTCTATTGGTTATTTCAATCTTCTATATAAACACTTTTGAAAGCACCAGCAGGTAGAATTTCGGTTTAGATCTGCTCATATTGCGTCTGTGTGTTTTAAGAGAAATTTGGATTTTTTTCTGTTATCAGTAAAAATTAATGTTTTGGAGACATTATTATAACAATAAGCTTCTTCCCTTGAAAATTATATTTAGGGAAAATGTTGATTTGAGTTGCAAGATACAGCATTTTTTTCAAAATACAGATATTTTTACCTGCTCATTATGGATTTATGGTTCTTTTTTCTGTTTTTTCTCATTCTCAATAGCGGATCTGTATAAATGTCATATCCTGCAATGCCTATATATATAAATTCAAAATGTTAATCTGGTCTCTTTCAATGGTAGTAACTCCAAAACAAAATCCTTTCAACCACAATTTTTTCCCTGACAGCTTTGATTTAAATGACTACACAATTCAAAGTGTCCTAGTGTACACTGTTTTCCAAAGAATTTTTTCACCAAAAATTTTAGACAAAGTATGTTCAAACTGCAGAAGAGGTGGCTAATAAATATGACTGGAATTATATAAAAAGATTAATATTTTGTCCCATGAAGGCAGCCAGGCGGTGGAGCAGGCTGTCCAGGGAGGTTGTGAAATCCTTGTCCCTGGAGACCATGAAGACTCCTCTGATCTCACAGCTGCCCAGCTTTGGGCAGGAGTTTGCACTGCAGACCTCCTGTTGTCCCTTCCAGCCTAGGCTGTCCTACTATCCTCCATTCCCAGGAAATGTGAATCATGTTGTAGAGCTACCAATGCTTTCCAGCATAACCAAGGAGTTAATGTGGTACAGATAAAATTTTTTTAATTTTTGGTCACTCACAGAATGTTATTTCTTAACTGCATATATCTAATGACACTCTTCTGAGAAAGGTACAAACACAAAGCAGTCACTACAAAGTCTTCTGGAAGCTAACTACAACCTCCAATCCAGAAATTCTAGCAGACTCATGAAATATCATGAAGAGTGTGTTACTATGATCTACAACCTTTTTTTTTTTTTTTTTAAATTTTCTGAAGGACAGAAAGAAAATGAGAATGTAGATATTCCATTAGGGGAGGAAGAATAAACAGGTGTTACTGGCCTGGTACAGCCCTCATTGAATCATGTACTTCACAGCTACAGATCAATCTATAGGAATGTGGCCTTTCCATAGACAGGCCTACTACCAGGATTTTAATATTAAATGTGAACCATCATAAAGAAATATGGTGTATTTATTATTTTCAGCTTCAAAAATGCCTGGCTATTTTGTGCTTTGTCTTTTCTAGCATTTATAAAAAAATCACACCGACACCTAGAAATTATTTAATATGATCTTAGTCACTGTCCAGGATGCTCCAGTTCAATGGGCTTAGCAGCTTTATAATCTTTACAAAATGTTGTGTTCAAAAAAATACAAAACAATAACTATTGAAGTTTGTGTAACGGTCTTGTGTTATCCCCATAATCACAGTCTTGTTATGCTCAATGCTCTAAACATATACATACACAAATTCTTCATGCCTCAAGGACTTGCAGTTTAGTGACTACAGGGACAGATCACCACAGTGATTTGGGTTCCTATAAATGCCTGGGACTGCCCACTGTGAATTTCAAAAGGAAAGAGGTAGAAAGCACCACTTCTGATTTCAGCCCTTTAAAAGATAACTGTATTGCCTAAACTAGTTTTCTCGACTACTCTGCTTCCACTGGCAGGAGATACGTAGGCATCTCTCAAGGCACGCTCACTGCATCCTTAAACAAGTAGCATGAACCAGTTCCTGCAACACCCATCATGTGTACAGGTACTTAAATTCTGATGCCAGATGCAGAGACATTTCTCATAATTTTGAGGGAAGGCATCTAAAATTAAAATGAATTTTTAATAAAAATCTCCCATCTGTTTATTTTTAATATATTACAAACAAATATTATTATTAAATTCTGAAATAACAGCAGGAATAATCCCCCTTTCATACCCTTTTCTCTTTTCCTTTATTCTTTTGTGAAACTTTTTAGTAGCAGAAGCGAAATCTGTGATGTACTTCGATTGAAATTTACTTCATCTTTTTCTGCCTCTGTTACTTTTGGAACTGTCAACAGTTTTAAATTTTCCAGGAGTATAATATTTTGGAATGTATTACTGCCCACAAATATACCTGGAGCATAACAATTTCCAAAAAGAGAGTGAGAGAAGATAAAGAAAGAAGTGGGAGAGAAAGGTGCAGATTCTTCCCACAGACAAAAGTGATGAAATGCTACTCATTCCATTTTGATATACTAAGAAAAAAGAGGAGAATAAAAGTTTAAAAACAAAAAATTTTTAGCTTCTGACCTTATTACTTCATCTGAATAAACCTTATTTAGTCTTGTATGCCTCTCCAGTTCACAACCAGAACAAATTCAGCAACTTCCTTTTCTTTATTTATTTTTAAATTTACCATTTACAGCTAAGATACTTGTAAGAATTTCCAAAGACAGTAAAGAATTTTCCCATCCAAATGCCAGGCAATTCAAAGAGATGTGTGGGACGTTTGCAAGCTGGCCAAACACACAGCACTAACAGGCTGCCAGCAGACCTTTGGTGCAAAACTAATCACCCAGAAAAGACAAGGAGAGCAGACTAGGCTCATGCTGCTATTGATCTGCAGCCAGCAACTCTTGTGTTTGACAAGGTTCTCTGCAGCTAAATAAGCCACAATCAGAGCATATAAGTAGATATTTAGATTAAGGCATTGGCCCTAGAATTAACAAGGTTGTGTTAAGGTTAAATTCAAGTCATCACCACCACTTGCTGTTTTAGCAAGTCCTGTGTAATTCCCTTCATAATCAGGCACTGAGCAGATAAGGTGGTGTTCAAAGCCACAACATATAGTTAGAAATTGAAAGGATAAATCTCTGAGAAAAGAGCTGAGCATAATTGTATGTAATGTATAATGGGCTTTCTGCAATGAATATAAGAAATTTTGAAGACTGGATAAACCAGAGAAATGGCAGTGTGGGGGACAATATATCATCTCAAGCACTACAAGGTCCTCTGTGATTTGAAGTGATTGTGAATGAGGTGTCCCTGATATGTTTTGTCTTTTTCAGTTTTAAATTTATACTCACTCCCACTGTTAAGCAAAGGCAAATGCTGATATTTGCAGTACAGGATGTCTTCACAGAATGTAAAGGGCAACTGGGGTAAACCACTACTGGGACTCAAATTATTTGTTGAATATTTTTCAGCTACAGCATATGTTTTAAATGTGTGTCTTACTCCTTTCACCTCAGCGTGGACTGAATGATCATCAATGTACTGCTTATTGATCTTGTGCTCATATACTGATCCAAAGCACTGTGTCATCACAGATCTTTGTCTTGCCTTTACTGTGATTATAACACACTTTATAAAGTCCGTGTCTCGTAAGAGGCTGTAGTGCTTTAATGCATTGTAGTGATCAGGGGAATCATATAAACAAAGCACTCAGGAGTTGTGGAATTGAGAACATTCACAAAGAACTAAGCTTAAAAATACATTTTGGACATCACAAAAAACCTCTTTGCATCATGTTTCTTTCTCTGAATAAAGATAATAAAAATTCAGAGCTGTTTAATTAAAGCACATTTGTAATAACATAGTCCACTGAGCTCCATAACACCATCTTGATTTGATTTCTCATGTTCCACATTTAGTAATCACCCAGTTTGTTCTGGTGGGTAATATAAATAGTATTTATGGGTGAGAAAGGCTGCAAACGGCTCCTGTCCTTGAGAAGCCATTCACTGTTCTTGTGTTCCTCATACACTATGGTCTGTCATATTCAAGAAGCTGTTTACAGGTACAATAGCTTCAATTGTAGCTTCAGTTCCAGGGGTAAAATGCTTTCCTTTTTCAAGCAGAAAATGCACTGTACCTATGTATTACTGAATAACTTCCAGAAAACATTTTGCTGAGCAGTTCTGGGTCATGAGTGCACAGCCACATCCTCAGTATTGGACAAAGATATAAGAGATACTTAAAGGATTGGGAAAATATGCTATAGGGACAGTTGCCTGTAGGGTTTAAGTATAACAGTAGTTGGTACAGATAAATAAATCAGATAATGGTTCCACAAGAGATTGTGTCTCTATCTGTGTGGTGCCACTGCAAAGAGGAATTTAAAAATATTTGGCCTAGCAGGCTGACTCCTGCCATGAAATAAAATTGTTCAGTCAAGATTTCCCATCTATGGAAACTGGCTATTTTATCTTTCTCATTTTTTCCTCAATCCAGATACCCCCTTGACATGTTACTAAACCTTTATTTTCCTTGATTTCGGGTGAAAGGAAATCAAACCTGGAAGGAGTAAGATATTGCTGAAGAATATTAAGAGATAGCATGGCAGAAGGAAGAAAGCTGAATAGTAGCAAATTGAGTATATAAATTGCAAGTCAAACATAGCTGATGAATCAAGGTGCAAAAATATTTGTAACTTGATACCTGTGAGAAAAAAGAGGTACTGCTCATTACTTCATCTCTCTAGCACAGTGTTAGGATGCTGTCTTCACAGTAGGCTGAATATTTTTAGGGAATTGATGAGCTGGATCATAAGTTCTTTATGAAAAAGCTATATGAATAAGATGTAATTGGTCTGCACATTCTTTTGAAAATGTGCTTTTCTTTCTGTTGTATGGTCTCTGCTCCTTCTTTCCAATCAGACAAAGCTCTTCTGTGAGTGGTTAATATTCAGTGGATAGAGGTTTGGAGAAGTTATGCCATCTGTATTTTGGCATACCAGGGAGAGGGTAATGCTAAAACCCCAGAAAATGTCTTGACTTTGCTTTTCCAGGAATTCCTGCTATTCCGTTTAGTTGTTTTGAGAAACTGCAAGGACTGCAGGTACTTCTACAAATGGGAAATATCCCCAAAATACACCTTTTATTTTCATTGTACAAAGTGAGACGTGTATAGAAAATCAAATTGTGTAAATTGGTTTCAAAAATACATACTCTGATGGGGGCACAGCCACTACTTCCTATCCAGTAGATCCATGGGTCTATCCAGAATCCTGGAGAGAATCCTCAGGACAAAAATGCATGGGTTTTTGTTTGGAAAATAAAATAAATCTGAACTGAGTGTTTTGCACTTCTAATATTACTGAAAACTCTTTTCAGAAAGCCACTTATAAAACAGGCAAGGTCAGATAAGCCTAAAGCAAGCAGCTGAATACCCCAGCTGTAGAAATCCTGAGGCCATCCCTTATACAGCAAGTTCCATTAAAATACAGATTGTATCAGAGAAGAGATGTAGCTTTGTACTCTAAAACCTGCCTATTGTGCAAAAGGCATTAGGATTATATCAGTCTAGCTGAGGGTTTTATGGCAATTTAGATTATGGCAAATTATTAGTGTAGAAGTACCTGTTTTATCGAGAATATCACTTTGCTTTTTTGTCTGATTTTCATCATGTGCCATATGTACAGCAGTTGATCAAAGGCTGTGAAGGCATTATCTCTTGCCTCACTTATCATTTCTGAGAAAAGATGAGAAGGAGGAGAAAGGAGGGACAGAAGACCATGATCAGAAATAGAAAAGTTTCTAAGTAGATCAAATAAGACTGTCTGTAATAGTTTCCTTTAATGAAAGGCATCATTAATCAGCTGTAATGGTGACTAAGAGTGTTGGTAAAACAGTAAATAAGCTGAAGAAAGCAGTCTCCAAGAATAAATGTACACTGCACTGCAGCAGACATGCTTCTCATTAGTTTAACTCAAATGTCACTAGTTAATGGGGAAAGCAATTTAGCAATGTCCTACATGGTAACACTGTAGTTTCTTCATCAACCTCTCTCTAGGCACCTGACAAGTGTACCTGTGCAACTTGGCAATATCAGATTACATTTATGAGTACTTTGCAGACCTTAACCCAAAACAAACCAAACAACAATAAAAAAAGAACCAAACCCACAAAACTCCAACAAAAGAACCAAAAAAACAGACCAAAACCCATCACACAAACAAAACACCCCACAAAAAATGAGTAGGGGGTTACATGGAGCTGTTACTGCCTCTTAAAGAATTGCCTTGCTTGAAGCCCTGCCAGAAGGATTTACACCTCAGCACAGGCAGGGAACAGCTGGGAGACAAGCAGATCAATAGCATCGATGGTGCTGGAGCAGTGCCTGCATGAGTCACGGCTCCTGTGCCTGGCATCTGACTGAAGCCATGCACACCATAGTCACTCCCTGCGTGCAGCAGCCTGGCCCTCCCCACCACCCAAAACCTGTGCACCTGGCTGACTTGAGCCCTCTTGCCAAGGGAAAAACCCTGAGCCTGGGCTCTTTAAGCAGAGAAACTGGCTTAGCTTTTCAATAGTTCCTTTGGAAAGTTCCTACAGCAGTCTCCCCTGCCCTTCAGGGTGCCACGTACATGTGATGGCAGTAAAGTGTTGTACCATCCTCCTCTGTTATTTGCTGAGACAGACCACAGAGCCGATAATAATAATGCCCTGTGAGGGCCATGAGAGTGGGGTGGAACTGAAGCAGAGACACACCAAGAGACCAGAGTCAACATCTGGAAAAGTCCCTAAAGCTAGACCAGGATCTAGAAAGATTTTAAAGCTGTATTAAGTTTGCCAAAGACAAGAAACAGGACCAAGCAGAGTCATCCCACAGCTCTGTTTTGCATTTGACTCCTATATTTCCAACATCAAAAAAGCTCATATTAATTGTTAAGAAAATTATCTTTTAAACATCAATAAGATTAAATGGAGACATTTTGCATTTATTTGAATATTAAAAATAAGAGATACTCTATCCAGGTGAATCTAGCAGTCTGAAAACTTAAGGTAGTGCAACAATGGGAAAACCTCAATATCAAATATTCAATTATAAAATCAAGACTTTATTTCATTCATGTATCAGTATTACATTTTAATGTACAAATAGAGCTGAAAGACAACTGATGTGAATGGAATTGTTTTGGATAAGTAAACTTAAAACTGCTTTTTTACAGCGGTAATAGGGTGCTAAGTGGTTTTCACTCAAATGTGCTTTTTGAAAGGCACAAATAAGTTTTAGGAAGCATGAGGTTAAAAAAGAAAAACAAGCAGGAGAGTGAAGATAAATTAAGCTTTGACTTAATTATTAAATGACTGGTTTTGTTCAACAATTAAACTATTTCAGAGTTTTTTTCACACATAGGAGAAGGACCCTTTACGAAGGAGAATTAAGATCTCAGATTTAGGTAATTCCTCTTGCTCTGCTTGTTGCTACTGGAACTCCAGTGAATTGGCACCAACTCCTCTGAAATCACTACTTTGTGGATGCAAGGGAAGAAGAAAAGGATTTGAACATAGTACTTGACAGGCATCAGCTAGAACCTTTTGCTTCCTTCCTTTGACTGCAGAATTTGCTTTTAGCAATACTGAAACTGAAGCACCAAAAGTGTATTCAGATCAAAACTTGGCTTTAGTGTATAAAGGAAAGAATATAGAAAAAGCACAAGCACACCCAGATACTCTCCCTAATGTATCCCCTCAGCTGTCAGAAATCTTGGTATCCTAAGCCAGTTATTGTATTTTCCACTGTGTTTAACAACCTTTAAGGATCTTTTTGTTTCCCATTAATTCCATGAATGACTTTTTGCAGCCACTTATACTTTTAACATCCACAACATCCTGTAGTAAAAAGGCAAAAACTTCCCCAGACAGACTCAAATTATGCAAGCATTAGAAGACATCTAGTGAAACTGAGAAACAAAAAATATTTTTTTCCATGTTTTATTTTTTCCTGTCCTTTGCACAGTTTTGTAGCTTTCTTCATTAACTCCTTTTCCAAGTTTAGACACGCCAATCCAATTTATCCTTGTAAGAAGGCAGGCACCCTTATTAGAAGGGCTTGATGCTCTTACATAATATTTACCATTTTACTATTTCCCTAGAGATGTCTAGGGAAAATGGGATTATCCAGTTGTATTATTTTTTGCTCTGTGACTTAGTTCACTTTAATATTCCCTTTATTCCCTTCATATCTCTGTCTTTTTTTTTTCCTGTAAAGAAGATTAAAGTACAGGCTGAGAGATTTGGGGTGGTTCAGCCTGGAGAACAGAAGGCTATGGGGAAACCTTAAAGCACAATCCTGTACCTAAAGGGAGCCTACAGGGGAGCTGGAGAAAGAGTTTTGCATGACCATGTAGTGATAGGACAAGGAGCAAGAGCTCCAAATTGAAAGAAGGTGGGTTTAGATTAGGTATTAGGAAGAAATTCTTTACTGTGTGTATGGTGAGGTACAGGAACTGGTTTCCCAGAGAACCTATGGATGCTCTATCCCTGGAAGTGTTTAAGTCTAAGTTGGATGGGCCTTTTAGAAATTTGGTCTAGTGGAAGTCCCTGTCCATGACAGGGTTGGAATGAGGTGAACTTTAAGGTCTCTTCCAATCCAAATCATTCTAGGTTTTTACGATTCTGTGAAAGCGAGAAGAGCAATTTTTTATCCCAGACCTCTGCAGCTGCCTGCCCTGTCTCCGGGTGCCTGTGCTTCAGCAGGGACCCTGTTGCAGTAAGAAGATGCAAGCTTCAAACAGCCCACAAAGCTGCAACATTTCTGTTTAGTTCTTTATATTAATAATCTTCAACAGCTCATTATCAAATTACTCAGCTACTTTTTAAAAACTCTTTTAGATAACAGCCAAAGAAGAGGCAGTTCTAGCTGCCTTTACAGATATTTCTAATTGCCCACCAAGTTTTCCTATGTGAACAAGTTCTGCTAGAACAGTGAAGTGGCTGAAATTCAGTCATTCCATGTGCCAAAGGAAAAATGTACCCTTTCACCTCCAACACTAGGGAACATTTGGTTTTCAGAGAGAACACACAAAAAGTCATGTCCTGCTGATTTGGTTTACTAACTGAAGAACTAAAAATATTCTTTTTGGCCTGTCAGAACAGCTGATCTTGTAATTCACTTCAAAATCCAAGTGACTTGCATGAAAAATGCCGGCACACTGAATAAGTGAGGAAAATATCTGACTGAGCTGCAGCTGGAGAGTATGGCTTGCTCCCACTGTCTTTTCCTGCACATTTGAAAAGAGAAGCCTGCTGATATTTACAATTGGAACCATATTTTTGCAATGTGCTAATCCTAAATGCATGTAGCAAATGAGAGCTCCTGCCTGCACACAGGACAGTTATCAGCCTGTCAATATCTGCACTTAAAAACTAAGGTAAGCTGCTTGAACCCAGATATCTGCCCTTATCTGGCTACATATTTTCTCCTATGTACTCTGGATTAAAACCCCGAAGAAACCTTTAACAACATGTCAAGTAGGAGGAGTTATTACCCTACTTTGAAAAGACTCCTTGAACTTTTTTAACTCTTTTGTATCCTTGCCAGTGAGAACCGGTAGTCAGCCCAAACAATAACCCCAACTGCAAATCTTTACTAAGTAACACAGAGCTAAAGCCTGACAAACTGAGGTGGTAAGCACTCCAACAGGCTCAGGAGCAGGGGAGTTGCTAAAGGTATCACCCAAAGTATCAGAAATGGTCCTACCTATTTCCATGCCTTTTTATTCCAGGCCTTTCCATTGTCTTCAGCTGTGTTGTACGCTGGACCAGCAGGCTGCTTTGAGAGTCATTAAGAAAGAGAGGAGTTAAAACTACAAAACCCAGAGTTTGAAATCCAGATTGCTGCAATAACAGCTGTTGACAAACACAATCGGTAAATATCCCAGAAACCAGTTAAGCAACAGCATGCAATCAACCAAATGTATGGATTTTGCTGTCAGGGGATAAGACATAGCCATCCTCCCTATGATTAATTCAGGTTTGCATTTCAGTTGGGAGATCTTCCTCTTTCTGTCCATTTTTGGGCTTCTTCAATGCAGTCAGCAGCACATCAGAGTCTGTCAGGAAAGATCAGCCTGAACTGTAAAGCGCCCAGCTCTGTAGCATTCAACTCCATATAGCTCTTCTAATAAAACAGTCTTGGGTTTGTTTAATTTGGTAGAATTCAAATCTAGCACTGACATCTGCCAGAGGTAGATCCCAAAGTGTAACATTTCCATTTAACTGCTATAAATGTCATGCACAGCTTATCTAGATGGTTGCCTGCATTTTTTTTTTTCTGTTTAGGAGAGGAATGCTTAGCTCTATCAGTTTACGGTAGCAGAGAGGAAAAGGCATAATGCCAAAATATTTCAAATCAGATCACCATCGTGAGTTCTGCTATCTCAGAAGGGAAAAAAAGATTCATGTTGCCTGCAGGTGGGTAAAATTCAATGCTGCCAAGAAAAATGCAAGCAAAACTGCCTTTACCTCTAAGAAAAGTGTCTCCAGCTGCTTCATTATGGTACCAAACAAGTTCCACATGTCAGATGAGGAATGCAGTGTGGTGCTGAAGAAAAGAAATGGCAGGAACCATCTGTATTCTTATAAATTCAGCAGTTGCCTAGAGAGTTGCTGCCATTGAAAGAAGATTGCTTCTCTTCTATTAATAAGGAAACTTGACAAGACTGAAAAGGACTTGAAGGAGCTGTCGTTAGAGAAGTTTACATTCCACAGCATCTCCCAGCAAAGAGAATGCAGCACTAAAACATGTAGGTACTCACCATCCTGTTACTGCCAAAAATTTCCAGTAAACAGACCTGGTTCTTGAAGAGAACAGGGCTGGGGCAGTGGCAAATCTAAATATTTTTAAAGCAATATTAGTTACTGTTTGGTTTCACTTCTTATAAAGACTTCAGAGGGGTTCTATTGGTAAATGAAGGGATCAAATATATACAGGACAACCCTGTATGCAGCAGCCTTTAAATCTGTTCTGTGAAATCAGGAAAATCTTGTTCTGCAGCTTTGCTGTCAGCACACGTAAGATCTTCCAAGGCAAGGACCACCCGTCTGTGTCCACGCTCTTCCAGCCGATAGGAAGTGGCATGAAACAAAAGGAGAATTAGAAGGATTGGTAAGGAAATCTGCAGCAGCCACGAGCCACAGCATTATGCATTGGTAGATGTATATTTGCTTGTGGATGTGAGGGAAGAGAAGGGGCTGATGTCATGTTCAATGGACTCTGTGGCTTTCATCTGCCTGGGCTGCCTGCCTGGGTGCCGCTGTCTTCTCCCTGCACAATGCACCATGAAAGAGAATGAACTTCTGCAGAGTGGCATGGAGGTGAATATGCCAAGCAGCTCATTAGCACAATGCTGGTGCATTGCTCATTGTTAAGATGCCAACTCCGATTTTCAGCCTGGAGGGTATGCAAAGGGCAGGTAAACAGTTAATGAGCGCAGTTCTTTGAATTGAGCAGCTGAATCTGTGCTGAACTTTTAAATCTTTTATAGCCGTGATATTTCAGAGTCCTAAAAATGAATCAGAACATCTGACAGGTATGCCATGAAGTTTCATATACACACTGTGCCAAGATTTAGCACTGAGAATTTACCTTCTGATATGCTGACAAAGGAAAAATGTTTTATGCAGAGGTTTGTGGGCTGTTTTGATCCTAAAAGAAAATGGTAAAATTGAGATTTTTACTGTTTCTTTTCTCACATAGAAAAATTCCATTGAAATACATGAAGAAGTTTCCCAATATTACCACAAGCAAAAGGTTACTTCATCAATAAAATAATGTTAGTGCTCAAAGGCTTAATATATACATTACTGAGGAGGCAGTGCTCAAGGTCAATATTGAAATACAGTCAGCAGTGTTGCAAATATTAAATCCTCTATTCTTACATTGCCCAGCTTGTCTCAAAGCTTTTCCCTCTCTGAACAAACAGGGAACAGTTAACCAGCCTGAGTGATAGCTACAATTGAAATGCAGCCCCTTTGCTGCATCTATTTACCATCCTGCAGGAAAACTGCATACTCTTGTTGACCAGAAAATCAGAAAAAGTAACAAGTCTTCCAAGAAAATTCTTGTTCTCGAGAGCCAAGGTAAAGTGAGAATCACATAAACAGAGAATATGCTGAGTTGGAAGGGACCTATTAGGATCATAGAGTCCAAATCCTGGTCCTGCACAGAACACCCCAGGGGTTACACCAGGTGCCTGAGTGATCAGTACTTGCCTGGCCACTTCCTCTCATGAGAAAGCTCTAACTGCCAAGCGGTCCCTCCTCAGTCTCATCTTCTTCAGACTGAACAGACCAAGTGACCTCAGTCATGCCTCACAAGGTTTGCCTTCCAGACCCTACACCATCCTCATAGCCTTCCCTTGAACACTCTTCAACTGTTTAATATGCAATGTTTCATTTTGATGTAAAGGAGTTTTTGTGATGCAGTACTGAGAAATCCTCAATTTCATCTAGACACCTACTGCTGTGCCCCAATCCCTGCTGCTGCAGTATGAGATCCTCCTTCCTTCAGTGGACAGAGATATTCTAACTCTGAAGCAGACATTTCTGTCCAAATCCATATTTATAAGAAGTATCCAAAAGAGAAAAGAAAAGAAAAGAAAAAAAAAGGGACTCATTCACAACAAAATTCTGGCAAAGAGAAAATAAATATTTCTGCCCCTTCCTTGATTTGAGTAAATGTACACAGAGAAGCAATTAAAAAAGGCTTAACTTAAATTGGTTTTCCAGATGAACAACAGTTTGGATAGCAGTGATTGCATATATAGCATTTATCCCTTGGGTTAATGATACTCTCTTCCAATTTTCCTTAATCCCATTACAAAGTCAATAAATATTTCTTTTTTCTTAACTTTATTCTCCAGCATTGTTTAGAAAAAAGGAGAGGAGAGGAGAGGAGAGGAGAGGAGAGGAGACTAAATTTAGAACTTGAGAAAGCTGGAAAATATTTGTATAAAAATTGCTCATTGGATCTTAAACTTCCTCCCTCAATGGAATTTCAAAAGCTGACTCCAAGTGTCAGAGCCCACATGATGTGTTGCACCTCACTGTGGGACTCTTGGCATAAAGGACTTAAGAACATAGAGCAAAAACTCCCAATAGTGTCCCCTGTGTCCTATTACCATACAAATGCTACAGGCAGAGCTGCTACAGCTCTTAGATATTGGTGGCCTATCACTGTATATTATAAACCATTTTGAAATCTTCTTAAGATTTCTCATTTTTCAGCTACTGGTCTTTGAAATATGACAGAACGAAAGTCCTGATTACTAGGTGCCTTTTTTTGACTATACATAATATTTGGATATATATGTGTGCATGATCTTGTTGACCATATATATACACATACACAAACATGTGTAGCAGTTCTTTTCAAAGGTACTTACTAATACAGTAATTATGTAAATTTTTAATCAGGTGCATTTATAGCCATAATTACAGCACATAATCCATCCCTGAGACAACTTAATGGGTTGGACAGAAAAAAAAATCTGTCTGATCTCTTTTATCTTAAAGATGTTAATGTCTTTTGTTGTGCCCATTGCATTTTGTGCATTTAGAAAATGTCCTTCCAAAACAGCATAGTCAATTTTTTGCACATTTTTTAAAGAATATCTCCGTTAAAATACCATCAGAACACAATCTGGTTTTGTTACGCCCGTTGACAATCAACAATGCTTTTTTTATTCCTTGAACTGTGCTTATCAGCTGAACCGCAAGTGGGAGGCACAACAAATGCTTCAGAACAATGCCATCAGATACAGAAACTTTATGATTGCTCCTGTCCAAGCAGCTCTTTATGAAAACTGCAGGTCACAAAAGATTAAAATTGACTGGGTTCATTTTTTAATGAAAAGGGGAAAGGGGACAGGGAGCCTTGGGAGGATCAGAAGAACAGATTAACTGTCTACAGAAACACTAGTTAAGTATCATTAACTCCACTGAAGCTATTCATAGTTAAAGCCGAAAAATGCCCAAGTTGACATTCTTTCCTCCCATGCTGTCAGGGGGGAGGTCAGAGACAAGATTTTCCACTTCATCTCCCAGTTCCCTTTTATGTACAGGCTCTCAGCAAACTGTTCATGTTGCTGCAACAGAGACCTTGAACCTTCAAAGCTATCTACACAGACAGACCCTTATCCCTGATCAATATGGATCAGCAAAGAGGCACAGACTATCCACACATATCTCTTCGCAGGACTGGAACTTATGTTTTCAGTGACTGAATTTACTCTTCTAAAAGGGCAGAATGTCACTGCCAATTGGTGTCTACAAAGTGAGCTAAAAATATCTCATTTTCATAGAACAATAAGAATGGGGAGATGCTTTCATTGGAGAGCCAGTTGTCACTGTGACAGAAAAAAGTCAGCTCTGCACCCATCCCTGAATCCTTTTCTCTGCCAGGAAGTAAGATCCATCTAAATGCAGAGGAGGTGATTTTTATCCAGGAGTGAGAGCTCTGCATTAGGTCCCGTCTGAATAAAAATCAACATGCATGACTTAAAGGAGGAAAAGCTACATTAGTTTATTTTTCAAATAATGCTATGCAGTGATGAAGGACAAGAATGTTTTGCAACTTGATGCATGAGCAGAGAGCAGGAAAATAGACATTCGCTTGAAAATGTGCCATCCATGAGAAGAAAAGTTCATTCTGTAGGCACTGAAAAGGAGGAGTAGAAAATCTGAAAGACACGACCCTGATGGAAATTAACATTGGAAGGTGGAAGTTAGACACAACTAAGATGCTTAAAATAGTTCTTAAGACCAAAGAGTTTTGGTTGAAATACTTTCATCCACTCTCTCCTCAAATATTGTTTTGAAGGGAGGAATCTTAGCCCATCACTGGCCAGAGGAGTTGCCTCTGAGAGATATGGCTGCAGAACCAAATGCCAGATTATGCTCTCAATTCAGCACTGCCTCCAAGCTCCATCTTACAGCCCAGGTTGTTTTTTTTTTTTCTTAGTTGTTAAGTATAATTTGTTTAGGGGTACCAATTAGTTCTTCTTATTGCACATATGCTTTTGCCATGGGACACCTCACTCCTCTAAGAAAAGTCTATTCCCAACACATACTGATGGATAATGGCTTCTTTGGAATATCAGAGTGTCATTTTTAGAAATTAGGAATTGAGGAGTTCATGATGTTCACTTGATATTTTTCTTTAAAGTCATTTGGTTTCCAAGTGTGTGCCTCCAGTTTGCATTCAAGGAAGATGTAAGGGTAAGGGTGCTGATAGGACTGCTTCCCTCAAAGGAGTTGCCTGTATTAAATATGTATAGGCTGACTAAAGAAGATCCATAGGGAATATTAAAGTGTTTTAATAACTGGAGTGTAAGGACAAAGAAGAGGAAGCAATGTAGGTGCATATTAATGGCAAAACTGAAATGAAGTAACATGATAAAACATCTTTGACATTTGCTTGTGACATGAGGTTAATGTTAGACCTGAAGACAGCCAGCAGGGGAAAATTCTGCATCGCCTAAGAAATGCTTCCTATGAAGCTCCCTATCCACAGAACAGTACACATACTTGTCTCAACTTTCTTCTCTATATATGTGTTTGCAGAACCAATGTAAGATTCAGAGACGTCTACCAAAACTCAGTTCTTCAGATGTGATTTATGAAACATCAGCAACTGTGATTATATCCTAATATGAAGCGAGACAGAGCATGACTCTGCTCTATCAGCTATACACAAAGCCTGATGGTCATGGGGAGGAAATGGGGTCAGTACCCGCATGGTTAAGAATTAAACACAAATTGAATATGTTCCTGTTGCTTACTCAGGAAGGCCACTCTTTGTGTTTTGCTTCATGAAAAATCACTCAGTGTTGATTATAAACACTGCAGCATTGATTATCCAGACTACAGGCAAGAGGCAAGCCATTTAAATCTGAAAGGATGGGAACAAACCTCTTAAAAATGGCCAAAGACAATTACCCCTGCCCAGCTCTTGAGGACACAACGTTGTGACACACCATCATATGTGAGTGGGACATGGGGCTCAGCTGTGATAATACTTCTGTTCTTATTACCTAGGAAGTAAATTCAGATTTTGTCCAGCTGCTATCTCAGATGTAGTTTGTTCAATCTGGACAAGGTGGGGGCAGGTCTGGCCCCTCTAGTGCCATTAGGGAGAGCATAAATAAAATTCTGGAACATAGTCCTTGCAAAATCTCCTTCACTTTTCCTTCATGGGAATAGAAAGTGCTGCCCTCTGCATACATACACACATGAACAACCACTGACTCATTCTCCAGGAAACCTGGGTGCTGGGATCCCTGCCAGAAAGACAGCCCATCCATCTCTTGTGCCCAGTGCGGGACTTTTGGGCCTAGGGTCAAGCCATTCACCATTTTCAGAACTGCATATGCTGGGATGTCTTGGCTTTCAACTCCAGGCAGCGCTGAGAGGCCACTGATTCTCTGTGCATATAGGTTTCTCACACACTTATTCTTCTGCAGTGGAGAGACACACATCTGTTTGATAACTCCCTACTGCTGGGCATACATCTCGTGGGCAGAAAAACACATCCTCAGCTTCCAAGCAGAAACAATAATGGTGAGAGTCAGCCAAATCCCCAGCAAGGCCAGACCAAGCAGGAATACTATTGATTTTAATTTTTTTTTAGGTATCACATACTGGACATTTTCTTAATTTTTGCTTCTATCTTCATTATAATCAACCACGAATAACCTCCAGTAATCCCAGTTACACATTACTATGAAGTTTTCTTTACTGTGTTTCTTGTTGGCTGTTCCCAATACAGCATATATTAATCTTTTCAAAACAGGCCTTGAGCTCACTCTAGAGTATATGAAGGTTTGTTGTTTTTCTTTTCTTAAGGGAAAAATGAAGAATATCTCCTTACAAGTAGAGATCAATCATCTTTAAAGAAATTCTGTATTGGATTGTTCCCTCTTTATGCTTAGCTTTTCTTTGAAATAAGCAAGGAATATCTCAATTTGAATGTCATTTCAGTGGTTGTCTCACATTAAAGCCACAGCTCAATAACTATGGAAGAACACAGATGGGAAGAGGCTTTCAAACAAACAAAGAAAGAGAGTTTGTCTTGTTCTCACTAGCAAAGAGAAAGAGAAGAAATTTCTAGAGAAAAAGCAAAAGCAACACTTCACTAGCCGTCACTAGACCTACTAGAAGGTAGGTCTTCTGCCTTCCTTGTGGCAAGCAATTAAATTTTTCTAGTGGTGCATATTCTAAAATCCCAGATAAGTCCTTCAGAGTATGTAGCCTGTGCCCCTCACTCCTATCCCCAGGGGTATTCTACCACGGGTGATGCAGGTTTCAGTTCTCTTCTGGCTGAAGTCATGTGGAGTTTCACCTGAGCAACATCAGAGTAAGCAATGGGAGCCAAGGGCTCCTACAGCTACTATTTATAGCCATTTAGCCCCCAAAATTATTATGCAGAATTCCCCCCATCAGTACCTAGGCAACTAGTGTTTGTCATTTCAAACTCACTACCCAATCACAACTTTAACTCAGGATGTGGGGGGTTTCTGCACACCAATATGATTTCCACCACTCTTCTTTTTTTGTATTATTCATCAGGCATTAGTGGAGTTTCCTAAATGTCCCATACTATTACTATGCCTGCAGTTCTCATATAAGGAAGAAGAAGAGAGCTGGAGAACTTTACTGTGAAAATTTATCTGCCAGTCATGTCTATCTGAATGGTCAGGCAAATCCTTGATTTCATACATTCATAGAAGCATAGAATAATTTTTTTTTTGAAGGAAGCCTTAAAGACTACCTAGTCCAATTCCCCATGCAATGATTAGGGACATCTTTAACCAGTACCACAACAAACCCGACCTTGAATTTTTCCAGGGATGGGGCATTTACCACCTCTCTAGAGAGTTTGTTCCAGTGTTTTGCCACTCTCATAATAAAAAAGAGTCTTTTTCTAATCAAAATCGACTCTATTTTAGTTTAAAACCATTATGCCTTGTCCTATAACAACAGACTCTGCTAAAATATGTCTCTATCTTTCTTATAAGGGTCCCCAATTCAGCATTGAAAGGCCAGACTAAGGTCTCCCTGGAGCCTTCCCTTATACAGGCTGAACAATCCCAACTCTCTTAAGCCCGTCCTTATACAAGAGGTGCTCCATCCATCTGATCTTTTTTGTGGTGCTCCTCTCAAAATGCTTCTTCTTTCCTGTGCCGAGGGCTCCAGAGCTAAGTGCAGAACTCCAGCTGCATTCATGAGAGCAGAGGGGCAGAAACACCTCCCTTTACCTGCTGGCCTCACTGCTTCTAATGCAGCCCAGGAAGTGCCCATGTTTCTGAGCTGCAAGTGCACGTTGTCAGCTCATGTCCAATTTTCATCCAACCCTCCATCCATCCATGAGCAACCCTGAGTCCTTCTTGGCATGGCTGTTCTTGATCTACTCATTCCTCAGCCTGTGTTGATAATGCAGGCTGCCACGATCCAGGTGTAGCTTGTACTTGGCCTTGTTGAACCTCATGAGGTTCACATGAGCTGATTTCTCCAGTTTGTCCAGGTCCCTCATCCATTCTCTCAGGTGAGATCAGGTTTCTGATGCATTCATCTTGTTTGGCTAAACATTGGCATTATAGCTGTCATTCCTGTGTCCTTACCCTGTGGGCTGTCAGTGACATGCAGAGATGAATAGCCTGAAGCCCACAGCTCTCTCACAGCCCAGGAGACAGGCTGATTAGAGCTAGTTAGACAAGCTGGCAGGAAACATAGGGACTTTTTCCTAGGATTTTTTCCATCTTTAACTACATATTAAAGTGCCCAGAATCAATATGTAAACATGCAGTAGGGGTCCAAAATTAATCTCCTGTGTATGCCATATGGAAGACTTGTAAAATTTATAGAAATAGGTCTCGTGTTAAACTGAACCAGGTGGGAGTTGAAATGACTAGGCTCTGCATATGATTCCGTCTCGTAGCAGTAAAAAACATTCCCAGCAAGCTATCATTGCTGCATGTCAGATCTTCCCTGAATGCCAGACAGAGGCTTTGTGCAGAATCTGACTGCAGAACAAGCATGACCAGCCTGAAGCCATTCCTGCAGGCACGCAGCTTCTGCCTTTCCTGATGGCAGCACAGTGCAGCAAGCGAGGGGCTGCCAGGGATACATCTGTGCTGTGCCCCCGGCCTCAGCCCCTTTTGCAGCCATCGCTCTTCCCTGTTAGAGCAGCACCAAAGCTGTGGGGGCTGTCTTTGGGCACAACAGCTTCCCTAGAAAGATTGTGCTGTGCCCACTCACTTGCCTCCACACTCCAACTCTGACTTGCCTGGCTGCTCCTTGGCTGGACTCAGGCATCTGCTTCCCTTATGGCAGTCCTTGCCTTTTTCAGCAGCTCTGACCAACCTCTTTGTCCTGGTGCTCTTGAAGCCAATTTTATTATGTGACTTTTCAAAGCTCTTGGACACTCTGCTTTCATTCTCCCACTTTCTTTTCCTTATCAGTATTTATACTCTTAACTCCGGTACCTCATTCTTTACATGTGGCATGTCCCTCTTTCTAATGCTTGATTACTTTTTGCACTCACTTATTCAGAGTGACCTTTTTCACTCGTAGTGTATTTATCGCTAGATGGCTCTCATAACCCTTGGGCATAGTGTCATTTATCTTTCAACCCATTCAACTCCCTCCCCATCCAGTTCATCTCTGCTTAGTATCCCTTTTGTTCCTCCTAATACTGTGCTGCTGGAAGCAAAATGTTTTAAACGCTAAAAAAAAAAAATAAAAAAATTAATTGTTGCCTAGCTGCTTCCCTGCTATCATATTTCCAGTGGTTGTATT
Source organism: Pardalotus punctatus (assembly GCA_013400915.1). Lineage (NCBI taxonomy): Eukaryota > Metazoa > Chordata > Aves > Passeriformes > Pardalotidae > Pardalotus > Pardalotus punctatus. The sequence goes on from VZTX01020299.1 coordinate 333,915, forward strand.
TTGATAGAGAAAGAACAGTCAGATACTTTCAATTTGAATTACTTAAATGGTAGACTGGGGAAAACAGCAGCAAAGCAAGAATTGGAGGATGACACAGCAGAGGGGATGGAAGGACAGCATGGCTGCTGTGGTTGTCATCCAGCTGCCAGCACAGTAGATGACACAGAAATATCAAATGTCACCTGATTTATCTTTGTGAGGTGAGAACTGATCCATTCTAGGGAGTCTGAACACACCTTTGGACCTTAGTAACCTGTGATGTTTTTTAAGCAGTTTCACAAACTGGTGCAATCCTAAAATCCACTCCTCACTATTCCTCTCATGAATTATGAAGGGAATTAGTGACACCCCAAATTGGAAACCATATGTTCAGTTTTTTATTACAACTTGTTCTATTTACATACTGCTAAATCTGGTGCTAACACAATTTTCATATTTCCTTCATGAAAAATGGAATAGACTTTTAATGATGAAGGAGAAGTGTCTTTTTCACCATAAACAGGACCCCTGAACCAAACTTGTAGACAGTTTTAGTGTCTTCAGTATTTTATGACCATGACAGACAATGCTTTTTGAACTCCATTTGCAAAGGATAACTATAGGATGGATTCCAAGAGCTGGCAGTCTTCTCCCTTGCATGATAAGTCAGTCAAATTGGCTTCTTTTCTTTGTACAGAAAGGTAAAATGAAATCTCCTTTTCTTCACTCTGCAAGATATAACCCTAACAGTCAGTTACTAAGGATTTTCCTGCTCAACCAAGACAACAAATGCCAGAGGGAAGGTATGACTGGGAATAACGCATCAGCCAGATGTATTCACTCGATTGTGTTGCAATAAGCCATCCATTGCATAGAAAATGCATTTTCAGCACCAGTAAATGGCACAGCCTCAAAATATCCATCAGTCTGAATATACTGTTACATATTTACTTTAGATAGTTTAATTCCTGGAAGCAAGCCTTAAAATTTAGACACGCAGTAAAACAGATATACTCACACAATGACTGACATTTGTCACCAGGATTTTAGGGTATTAGGATAAAAATGCAAAGATCAGTGGAGAACACACCTACTTTTCAACACTTGTTCAGGACAATAAATAGTTCTGCAATTGCCTACCTAGCAAACCAGCAGCACTTAGTGTGTGTAGCAGTTTATTGCCAACAAACATTGTTCCTACTGAGCAGCCAAGGCAATCCACAAGTCCTGCCACGCTGCAAGTCTACTTCCATTTCAAGAGGTGAATAGTGCACTTTGCCTCCTCCCAGCCCTGAGAGTAGAGCTTGCCATCTTGTCCTTCCTGCAGGCGATATTTGGGAGGCTTCCTATGCTTTAATTAAGCAACATAGATTAGTGCAAGCCTCCTGTGCTCCTCTCTTTCTGTTTCTGCTGGGCTGGTGCTGAACTTCACGCAGCATTGAGTCCTGCATCAGTGCTCCAGTGCTGTGTGCACCTCTCAGAGCTGCAGTTTCAGGCTGCAGACTCCAGCGTGCGCCTCCTTGCAACCACATTCACCTCATCAAGTTTTCCCTTGCAACTACAGCTGATAGAAACTTGTATTTTATCGTGAATATAAGTGTAAATAGTGATCTAATCTGAACCAGGACTTTAAGCAAGGGCATGTAGTACCTGTGGTTCAGCCAGCAGAGACAGCTGTGCAACACGAAGGCAACAGCAAGGCCCATGGCTGTTAGTTCTGTTTTCCTGCTCTTACCTTGATATAAAAGTTTTGACTATAATTGGACAGCAACAGAGAGAAATTCATATGACATTTTCTCTATAGCACAACGAACAATGACAATCTACAGGCTTCATTGGGCTGTAACTCTGGATGAGGTATTTCAGCAGTTCTATAAATAAATTTATTTGTCAGTTTTTTTCTGTTCTCATTAAATGAGAATTTTACCCATTTCATGTATTCAGAATGTGGTTTGGATCAGTGGTATTGAAGTCTTGTACCATGTTTCAATGTCTAAATAATACTGTGCAAACAAAGGACCAGTGTAAAATAATGAAATATTAATATCTTGTTTGAAAACTGTGTGCCTCAATCAGCACTGAATTCATCCACTGAGTTACATGCAAACAATCTGGCACCCTCAGATGAACTTGTTTCATCCTCTGAATATGTGTTGACTCTTTTTTGGAAAAAAACTACACCCCATCATTATCCAGTGCTTTTGATCATGGTGTGATGAGGTAAGTTAAACTAAGGGAGAAAATATTGTGCTTTTCTTCCGTTTGGTTCGTCCTTTGCTTTGTGATTTTCATAAACTTTCTCACTCTCTTCAACTCTTTCCTTTATTCAGCTCTTATTTATTTCTAGGGGGGAAAAAAAGAAAGAAGAAAGAAACACTTATTTAGAATTGGTTCCTTAAAGTCAAAAGAGGGGATTAATTTAAGAGCCCGTGTGAATGACCCTGTTTTAGCTGCACCCAAACCCAGCCATCACTCTGTGAATTATCTTTGTATTCAAAATACCAAGTTTCCTTGTCTTCAGAGAAAAAAACCTGGATCACAAAGACCAAGTGTGGCAGCTGCTTGGGTACAAGGACCGTGGCAAAGCAGTGGTTAAATCAGGATTTGAAGCAATTCAAGTTTTGAGAGTTGCAGGAATTTCATACGTATTTTAAATGTAAACTTAGGAATTCCCAAACTAATTTTTATAGGTTGAATTATTTAGAAAATAACGTTTCCTCTCAAGGATTCTCTCCTTAGGTAATTGATAAATATTCATAAGCCAAATTCCCTGTTAATGAAGATTTTTGCCTGGGAATAACAATTAAGAATCTTTGTCAAAATCCCAAATTGAAAATAACTGTCATTCAAATGTTATTGTTTTTGAGTATGTATAAAATATCGCTTTCCAAGAGCCAAAGAAAAATCTTTGCTGGCAAGTTGTTTGAAACAATGCCTAACTAAATGTGAAGGGGTTTGTCTTAACAGCATACCAATGAGGTGTAACTGGCAATCAGGTGTGACTTGTTTAACAAATTAACAGTATGTCTCTCTAATAGGAAATTTGTTGCTCCATATTCAGCATTGAAGATTTGTATCTACTTAAAACATCTACAGAGACTTTCAACATAATTAATGTTAAATTTACTTTGAAACTCATGATGGCCATATAAAAGTTAACCAGCAATATTGGACATCTGGAAAAGCACATTTTCATAAAATTCTTTAAGTCTTTTGTTAAAGATACTTCATTTACTCCTAAAAAATAAATGATAATTCATCAAACTCTGAGTAACACCCATGTCTAATTCTGAGGGGTTTTTTTGTTGAAGAAATCAAATGTCTTAACCTTATCCTTACTTGGTTTTTAAAAATTTCTGAAGATTAGAAGGGAGGAATTTGAGGTACTACAGATAATCACAATTTATTCCATGCTAAGCTACTGATCTGTTCCTGTTTGTTAATTCTGCAAATTACTGCAACATTTATCAGTTTGCCAGAAGTGGCCATTTCTGAACAAGTTTTGTCTATTCATAGGTTTCTATACTTACACAGTTAATTAAACAGATGCCTCTATCCTTCTCATGCAAACAACTGAGATGTGAGGGCCTCTGAATCAACAGGTTACGTGTTTTCATAGCCTGCATGTGCTCCAAAGCATCCCACCTGCAGAAACATTTGATGAAGAACCGTATAGTTGAAGAGGATTTCATGGAGTCTTGTTACTTTAAAGTCCTGGAAAGTGTTTTTGTTGTTCTTACTATTGGTATTTTCTTCAAATATCCATATGGTATAGGGTGCTGAAGATATATAAATACATGCCCTAACTTTTTAGCAACAATGGGCATTATATACTCAAAGATGGGTATAAATCTAAACACATTCAAAGAAAACATGGCAAGTGTTCATAGAACACACCCATGAGACCATATTCCAACTTTCATTGCCAAACCAACCAATGTTAAATTTCATAGAATCCTGGAATGGTTTTGTTTGTAAAGGCCTTTAAAGATCATCTCATCCTCTGAAATGGGAGGGGACACCTTCCCTAGATTTGTTCAAAGCCCCATTCAGCCTGGCCCCAAACACTTGAGGATGGGGGATCCACACCTCCTCTGGACAAACTGTCCCACCACCTTCATGGTAAGGAATTTCTTCCTAATTCTATCTTTTTCTTAGCAAAACTGTGTATTCAAATGGATGCAGATCTCTGAATAAGCCACCTGCATATCAACAGGTGCATTAGCTGTTTATAGAAAAGAAGTAAGTCTTAAAAAACTTTGGAATATCCACATTATGGAAGAAATGAATAATCAGAAGAAACAAAAAGCAAACCCCACTTTGGAGCACACCATCATAATGGGTCTCCTGAGGAGGAGAGGATTTCTGATGAACTCTAAATGCATCTTCCACAGAATGAGAAAGTCTTATAAATACCTTTCTATTAGTGGTCATTTTAATTTTGTTAGTCTTGACATGGAAAACGCAGACTAGTAAAGGAATTCAACCCCTCATCTGAGCTCTCTGCATTCTTCTCCCAGATAGCTTGTACTTCTAAATCTCCTAAGCAACAAGCCAGCTACAACTTTCCTTGAGAGACCCTTCTCACCCTACACCTACTTATTGTTTACAGTGTGGAAATATTTAATGAAGTGTGTTCTCAATGTTCCTTTCCCTTGCTGAAGAGGAGCTCTGCCTTTTCTCCTTTCATCCCCTTTGGGTTGTGCCACACTCCTTAGCATGATGATTCCCTCTACCTTAGCCTATAATGTCTCTTTTCAGTACTCTTTGAATCCTTTCCAGCCCTTTGGTATCACTACAGGGACCAGGCTCATCTCACTTCTCTTAGAATAGCAGAAGCTGTAATGATCAGCTAAAACAAGACTTCTGCCTTAAAGGTGATAAAATTTAGATGAGTTAATCCCAGCACAAGTGATTAGAAAGGATCACAACATCATCAGCATGGCAGCTTGCTTCCCCCTTTTAGTGAGATTTAGCATGGTATGTTTAGTGTACATTGAAGAATCTTGTAAGTCATACTGCACTTAATAATAGCCTTGTTTTATGTGAACACCTTTTATTTCAGAGGAGATTGAAAGACCATATAATTATCTCATTGGCCTAGAATCAAATATTTGCAGGGAAAGAAATTGTAGGAAATGTGGACAATTTTCAGCTTTTCAACAAAAACAGAGAAATTAATATTTGTCAGACGTTTCACTAAGAATCAAAAATTGTTTTGTGTTTAACTCAGCCAAGGCTGAAGAGTTTTTAGTATTTAGTATGCCATATGAATATATATTACATTAAAAAATGCATGTAGAATAATGCACATTTTGCTTTAACTCAGCTTTCTTCAATTTAAGATGTTATATTTTTTCAAAGCTAATTTTTGAAGCCAAATTCCACAACAGTGAAAGCAACACAGACTGAAACAAAATCACATCTTATCATGAAGCCAAAGACAACGTACCACAGTCTCGTTTTTCTGATTCCAGCAATGAGTGCTGAATGGTTACAGAGACATAGCATAGCTGAATACCTAGCAGCACAAAAAAAAGGGGAATATTTAGATGCACTCCTAATCTTATTGAGTATTATTCTGTTTAATGAATGCAAACAGATAACAAATTTGAAACCATTTGAAATACTTCTTTTAAAAGAAAAGTTGTCCCTTGGATTCATTTTCACAGAAGAAAAAGAGCTTTTATTATAAATCATATGAAATATTTGGAGCAAAACCGTCAGTGCAGGTTCTTTTAGTATGGAAAAGACAAAGGCTTATTCTAACCCCATGAACATCTATCAGAGTTGAAATCATAAGTTATTAAATCCTACTGTTCCCGCTAAGTGTAGGAGATCTCCTAATTACAGTATTCTACAGATACTATTAACTTTTATGGACTCAAGACCAAGTTTGGCTTTCAGGTATATCCAGGTAATTTCAGTGATATCTGTGGGAGCTCTACAAATAAAATACAGTGTTTTAGTGTCTCAGAGGAGATTAGGAAAGTCCATACTGTGCTTATATGTATAGTAGAGACAGACACATAGACTTGTAGATAAAGAAGTTTCTTAGAACCCCTAAGAAATTTGTATCAGAGAAACACAAAGTGTTCTGGAGCTCTTGAGCTGAAGAGGTCCAAAACCAGAAGAAGCTGAGTGTACTTCTCCTCCACTGTAATTATCCCCTGTCAGTCCTGGAGGTGATACAATTACTCAGCAAGAACTGCATGAGTATATAGCTGCAGTTTTCCTTTGTTTTTCAAGTCTTCATCCTCAGAGATTTGATCTGACGTAGTGCAATGTAGGTCCAGACTTATTTTGTCTTGGCAGAGACATACTGGCAAAGTTTTGTGTAATGTTGGCATTTTCTTATCTCCTCCATAAACTGGAAATGTAATTTAACTCTTGTCATATAAAGATATTTTTTATGGATTTACAGTGACAATTTTGTTTAATCTCAGTATCATTATTCTCTCTGATTTTTAAGGGCAATGTCGTATAATCAATGAGATACAAATGCCTCCTCAGGGAGAAATGTGTGCATAGCTCTCTGTGTGCATGTGTTCATAAGTGTTCATGTGTCCATGTGTACCTACACACATGCATGTGCATGTATGTAATGTAATCACAATGTGATAAATATTTTAATTTAAAAAATAACAAGGAAAAGTTTCATGCTTTCAAATCTCCATTGTTTCCCCCATGTGTGAATAGAATAATAAAATGGAGCTACTGTATTCATTCTGGAGATTTTTAAATCTAAATTAATAAAGATTCTTTGCAAAACATGCCCTGAGGTCAACCTCGAGTAGACAGTGTTGAGACTTCAATGCCAGATTAATTCTCAGGGCAAATGGATCAATTCTTCAAGCTTGTCAGAGATTGTTGATGCCACAGATGATGATTGATGTCAATCAATCTTTATACAGTTCAGTTAGAAATTGAGTAGGGAAAAGCATTCTTCCAGTAATACTGCATGTGGAAAATCCCATAGGAAGTTTTATGGCAAGTCAACAGGAACATGAAAACTTCATGAATCCCTAAACATATTAACAAAATGCATTACACTGCAAAATTTCAACTACATAGCACCATAGGAGAAAAAAGTTTGAGGAAGTTATCTCCCCTCTGATCACTGCAATTCCTTCTATTATTACTTTGATATTGCTTGTTTTCTAAACTCTTTTCAGCCCATAGTACTTACACTCTTCTTATTTTAAAAATCAAAAAAACCAATTTGCCATGGAAAAGATAGAGGAGCCTGAAAGCTGAACTGACCATTTCTGTCTTCATCACACTCCAGAGTGTGTCAGCTGAGCAATGCAGACCATGCTGGTAGCAGACAAGATGTTAGTAATGAGCCAAATGAATCCCTGGTGTGACTTCACTCACTTCATTTGAGTTATCCCCAGGATAAATTTGTCTCAGCATACTGAAGACTCTCGAAGTTTTGAGCTGAAGAGAACATCAGTGCACAGGAAAATGGCAGTCCTTCCCGATTATTTGAACTGGACTGTGAATTCAGTGAGTCTGGTTCCAAATTATGTTTGCAGCTTGGTTTTGATACGGTCTCTTGAATTACTTTTACAGTTCCAGAAAGTGTGGCATGATCCAGCCAGCAACACTGCATTAATAAGCAATGAGCTATGCAGTCTTGTCAAAACAAGCTCATTAGTAAGTTGGCTGCTGGGTTTTTGCAACCACTACTTAAACTTTGGCAATATAAACAGGGGCACCTACAGGGAGGTCCCCCAAGCCCTCTGTACTTTAAAAGATTTAAGGACTTATTTTTGAACATGTAAATAGGACTCGGCATCCATTTTCAGTGGTGCAAGTACAAAATAATTTTCTAAAAGTCTCACAAAAAGTTTATTGCAATGACTATGTAGAAAGTTTCTTCTCATGTGATTAAAAAGAAATCACACAATATAAACAAACAAAAAAAAGGATATATTGTCAGGCTCATAAAACCTGACTCTGTTTTTTCAGGACTGTAAACACAGTAAGACACTTTGATGCCCTGATGATTGGATGGTAATTAGAGGGCCACACAAGTTCATAATATATATGAAGAGCATAATACATTAAAAGTCCTTGCTTATGAATAGCTCACTGATGGCTTCTCCAGTGATTCAACCAAGCTTGTCCATGAAAATTAAAGGGTGCTGTGCCTAGTCTTTCTTTGCAAGACTTACAGTGACCTACCCAGACTACCCTGGGCAAACAGAATCTGACAGTAAGTCCTGTCAGACACTTCAAGCAACAGAAGAACTTCTAGAAATGACTAAAGTATTTGAGTCTAAAGAAATTTTTTCCATGGCAGAAGTTCTGAATAAATTTATTAGTCTTTGTATAGATGCATGCAAATTTTAAAAATCTATTTGTATTTGAAGACAGTTGTTAAATTTTATTTATGGAATTTCAGAGGCCAAGTTATCCCACCCACTGACACACTTTTCCTACTGTCTACATTTAAGGTAGCATCCAAGATTTTTCTCTGTCAACAGTAAACAACAGCAGTAGCCTGGGTGGTTTTTGAAACTGCCTGCTTGGCCAGGAGGCAGGTGAGAATTTTTCTTGCCTGCAGACTCTGCCTCAAGAGCTTCAGGCTTTGCCAGCTGAAAGCTGCAGTGCCCAGCTATAACCCATTTGAAAAAGAGCTCTTTGGTAGCATCAGCTCCACTGGTAAGTGCCTCACCACGAGGATGCCGTACTTGTGCTCTGTGAGCAGACACGGCTCTCCTGAACACATTACCTTGACCTGTGAAAGTATAATTAGTTTGTTAGCTGCCTGCGGTGGAAATTCTATTCATCAAACACAGCTGCATCCTTATTACTTCCACTAGGTATGTTAGAATGCAATGTTTCTCATTCAAACATACCTGTCTGCAATAAGAAAACATTGGTGTTTGTAACTTATTTCTAGGCCCTTTTCCACACTGCACATTGGAGTGAGAAGAATGGATAAAAATCAGCATCAATAGAAGTCAGAATCTGGGCTTCAATCTAAGTCAAGTCCATCCTATAGAATAATGTCTACTTCTTAGAACAGATATCTGTAGAAAAAGGAACTTTCATTTTCACTGAATTACTCAGAATCAGAAGTAGCAGTATTAATTTTAAAAACAGAAATTAGAAGCACCCTTTTTGAGAAAAACAGGGACTATTAATACCACTTTCTATCTGCAGTCATGGCTGTAACACTGTGATGCCAGCAGTTTTTATCTAACGTCCAAACTGTGTAAATGTATATATTTTTTTCAATGGCTAGTAACATTAAAGCTTGTATTTTGTTCTATTATGTAAACTTTCCCACTCGGGTGACAGGCAATTTATTGCAGCACTTCGATGGATTGTAATGGCTGTAGTAACTGTGCAGTTAAGTGCTGTTTCTAAAAAGTAGAACTGGCAAAATATTTAATGAAGCATTTGGCTTTCTGTGCGACGAGATGAGAGCACCCTGTTGTACGCCAAATCAATCTGATTTTGCACAATATATCCATTCAAGCAGCAATTCTGGAGGCTGGAGAGCCAGAGGAGATGAGAGACTAGATTTTCTAGGCTGTACAGAAAATAGTGCTTCCAGATGTAATTTCCAAGTACTACAAAGTGCCATTTACTCTGGGAGACATGGATTTGCAGCATGATTCGAATGAATTCTGTGGAAGCTCTTCAATCTTTGCTGAAAACTGCCAAGATTTTTCTTGAATGTTTCTGCTGCTACTATGTGCATAATAGTCTAATATCAATATTTATCACTCCTAATTCCCTAGAAAATGTGTATCCTGCAATCATACTCTGCAAACTGAGACACTTGGATTGGGGAAGTGCTGAGATTGAGCAGCTAATTCCATATTCCATGTGCAAGAGTGATGAAAAGGCAGTTTTATGTTTTTTTCTCCTTTTAATTTTTTTTGGCTGTGGGAGAATTTTTTTGTTGTTCAATGGTTCTTTTTGGCCAATTTTCACTCAATGTACAACTTAAAAGGCAATTCATTTCCATGCATTTCAAGAATGACAGGGCCAATATACCACCTGGTATTGTTAAAGAAAATATTACAATTATCCTTTCATGCAGACACCAAAAATCATCCATAAAATTCTTCCATAAATAGCTGTAAGAAAGAGTAGAGAATCATAAAACTCTTGGTACATACCATTCTACAGAAATAAGAGCTGATCCCAGTGGGTCCTGGATCCCACGTTTATCTCAGATTTCTGGCTGTGAATTATCATCTCAGGGCAGCCTTTCTTCAAGTTTCTTCATACCAGACTTCACTGCACATTATAGATGTGCTCGGGAAACCCTTGCAGAGCTCTCAAAATCAGCTCTGCTGAGTGGAAAAGAAGAACCATGAGAGAGCAGCTGAGCTCTGACATGGCCATGTTCACATTCTGAGACAAGAGTAATAAAATATTGGTTTTAGAGGCAGCACTGTTGTCACCTGTAACCAGCATTTTATCACCCTTAGACATCTCTCTTTGGCCAAACAATTATGAAATTGTATAATGGGTTTGATATTTTTAGATGGCGTCTGAGGCCACCCAGAATTGAAGCCATACGACTCCTTTCTAAGGAATTTTCATGCCAGGTCACTGCTGTGATGGTTACTAATACACCACTTGTCACTTCAGAGCACGATGGTAACATGCCCTTGGCCAAGAAGGCTGTTTGGGGATGGCACAGACACTCTGCAGCAGCAAAACCACAAGCAAGAGGGACCCTGGATTTTAGCTGGGGTATGACTGAACCTGTGGTAAGGTTGAGTCGACTGCCAGGCCCCTTTCAACAAATAAAACAAAAGAAAATTTTTATAGTGCTGCTATCTCTTGCTCTTTCACAGTTCCTAGGATCCTTTTTTTGTTGTTTTTGATTTTCTTTTAATTGGAAAAGAGCTGGTATTTTTCATAGTCTCATAAATTTTTAAGTGACCCCTAAGCTTAATAAAGTCTTCTTTTGCTCCATGTTCATAACACCTGCATTTAATCAAGCCAAACAGTCCCTTGTTTCCATCTTTTGCACGTCACTCCTACGTATGTTCAAAAGAACTAGTGGAACCGTACCTTTGACTAATTCCTTTATAACTGTTCTTTGTAGATGCCACCAGTTCAATGATTGTCACCCAAGATAAAAACATTTCTGTATTTGAATTCCCAAAAATGGGCCATTAAAGACATATCCATGCCAAGAAGCAGGATGGAAAAAAGAAGATAAAATACAAAATGTCCTGCAATAATTAAACTTTCACTTTGTTGCAGAAAAGATACAGAATTAAAAAGAAATTAAATATGTCTTTCTTTTGAATCCAAATAGCTAATTATATTTTTGGAGAGGTTTAAGGTTCTGCTGCATTCTGAAAAGTGATTCCTTATAAACATTTCTAGCTGGTGCATCTACAGAATTAAGTCAAAACTGCATGATCACTTCTGCAGGGTACTTTGTTGTGGGACAACACACATATTTCATCCCAGTGGGGACATAACGCACACAGAAAAATTCACATGGAAGTGGCAAAGGAAGAGTTCTCAGGAAAAAATAGGATTTGATCTCATAAATTATATTTTTTAAAAATTCGTCTAATTATTTTGCACAATGAAGCAGATACCAAAGTAGAGATTCATAAGATTCAGGGGATAACTGGCCAGGATGGGAACTCATTCCCTCTTTCTGGTACAACTTTAGCAGGAAGGTTAGACACAGCACAATAAGTCTACAGGCAGGTATCAAATAAAAGATGAGGCAAATGATGCCTCTCTAGAAAAGAAAATAAAAAATAATCAAATAGCAATAATATAAAGCACCAAAAGAATAATTTTTATTACTTTTTATAATGAATATATGAATATATGAATAGAACTGAAAACCAGGAATTAAACATGGAGGTAAATAGTGGCCAGCTGTTCTCTGCTACAAACACTGAATCAGATGGCCTAGCTATAACTATAGTAAAGATTCCTACCCAGGTAGAGAAAGTAAATCACCTGAAGGGTACAAAAGCATTTCAGAAAATTAAGCTGGATGCAGCTGTGTATCTGTCTGCAGTCTGAACTGATCTCTGTTCTCCAAATAAGATGTTTCTCAAGCTATTGTGAGCTGTGGGCAATCAGCACTATTTTCTTTTGAAAGATTCAGATCATTCTCCACATACATCCAGGCAAGTTACCAAGCTGCCACAAAAACTGCGAATATTTCAGGAATAACAAAATTAATAAAAGTCAGAAGATGAAATTTGGGAGATGAATTATGAAGAAATAGGCTACCATATTCCCTCAGTCCTGCTTCATAGATCCCAGATCTGACAACTGAGCTAAATTCAGATTTGCCTCGTTTAAAATCAATAGGTCAAATAAGTTAATAAAGTGCACCTCGTCATTACTCAATGTCTCTGTATTTGACTTCTATGCTTTATTTCTGGCACCTAACAATCTCTGTCTACAACAAAAAGACATTTCTCACAACTACAGTTGAAGTGTTTTAGGAATTTATTTCCTAACTGAATGAATTATTATTGCGCAAAAGAAATGGTGCATTTCTATGCACTCTCACATATTTCTCAATCACTTGTTTCAGCATTGGCATCCCTCAATTTAAGCCTAATAATGTCATAAATCATAAAAGAAAGATCTCGGATTCTTCTAATTGGCAAGACAGTTTTCTCAGATTGTCTATTCTTTAATTATTATTATTTTTTTATACCCACATAAAAACCATCCAAATGCTTCATTGTAAAGAAAACTATAACACATGAACAAAAGATTTAAGTCCTGTCCCATTTGTTCCCACAAACATGCATTGTCTGATTTGAATTTCATAGTGGTTTGACTGGTATGGTTCCCATTGAATCATTATATATTCTGGTGTGAAATCAAAGCAGGCCTGTAATAGGTAGCATAGCCAGAGGGGACTAAAGTAACTTTAAAAACTTAATAGCCATTGTTCATTTCGGTTCATCACTTGCATTATTAGCAGCAGCTGTTCTACTACAAACCACATTTTCCTACCCTTTGGGTATGCAGGGCTGCAAAATGTTGATGTAGCCTGTTGAGAACAGCTGACTGGTATCTAAAGTTGCTGAGGAATCTTGGCAAGGTCCACTTCATCTTCTGTATTGCAGAGGAGGTTGCAAATTTTTCCACCTATTTATTCACGTGACTTTAAAAATATTATTTTCAAACTTTAATAGAGCTGCTGCTTCACACCACAGTTCTAGTTAAAATCCTCTTCATTCATATCCCATACAGCTTTGTGGCCCCAACAATGTATTTTCAGCACATATGTTTATTCTATGCTATAAACATTAGTAAGTAACCTTTACTGATCTATCCCACAGCTGAAACAACATGATATGTTTTCCAATCATTGTACAACTTTCACTATGAAAAGTGACACGTGAAAAGAACAAGGGAAGCAAGAAAGGGAACTGCAGACCAATGCTCTTCTAAGAGACTCCTGAAAAGCTTTCAGTCAAGGCAAAGGAGAAAAGTAATTGAGTTCAATTCAGTTTGGGGGGTGAAGGTTTGGTAGGCTATTAGAAGAGATTATATTGAAATAATTTTGCTTTATCCATTTTTAACCTAAATATTTTCATATCATGAAATAAAAATTCTCATTGTTTTTTTTGATACATTTCTACCTTCCTTTCTATTTTCATTTCTAACCAAAGAAATATTATGCCATAAGCAACAGGTGAATTGTAACTAAAGAAGGGAGTTTTAAAACTACATGGACCCCAAAACCCCTGACTAATAATAAACCTATAATAAATATACACCCAGACTATCAAAACTACTCTCATACCTCACATCTCTGTAATTGTGCAAACTTTGTTCTCATGATTGTCTTTCCCTTCCTCAGTAGAAAGATTTGCTTTGTTAACCCTTGAATTAGAAGTAATATTGCAGTGGAAGGACCTTCCAGATCACCAAATAAAAATTCCTGCTGTCATAGACAACTCTGATAATTTCATCCATAAACTGTTGCAGTTCCACTTTATTCCCACTTGAAGGCCTTTCCACAGACTCAAAACTCTCATGGTCAGCAACTTTCCTCCGTTATCCAGACGGAACTTTTATTCCTGTGCGGTGCCTTTCCACCCAGATGTATTTGTAGACAGTGTTCATATATCCTTTCTCAGCTTCCATTGTGTCAGATTAAATGATCCTTTCTCTGGCTGCACAAAACAATACTATTTTTTGATCAAAACAGGAGGATCATTTTAGACAAAAGTTCTTTGACCTATGTTTCCTACAGCTGAGCCAACCTTTTCCCTCTATTCATTTTAATATCCTTTCCCAGTTCTTAGTTGAACTTCCAGCATTATTCTTTTTACACCAGTAATGACTACCTTGGAAAAGCCAGGTTTATTTGCTCATTAGTTTTTCTCCTCGATATAGATTCTCCATTTATTTCTAATCTTTTTTTATTTTCTGATCTGTAAGGACTGACTCTAGCTTAGAAAAGAGCCTTCTGACAGTTTACGTTCTTCTGACAGAAAGAAATTCCCAGAGTTGTTTCCCAAGTCCCTCAGTCTGGGCTGACTACATTCACTTACTCCTTTAGTGTTGGGTTCTCCCTTGAAACTGTGAATCTTTGTCTGAATTACCTTTGCACCACCTTCTTTGTAACTGTCTAATGTCCAAAGTAATCTTGCAATGATCAAATACCCCAAGATCTTATAATATCTGCCTGGGACTATCTGTCTAAATGCATTATCTTCTCACAGGTTCACCCCCTTCAAGGGGCTAAAAATCACCTGAGCCATTGTTTGCTTGATCCCAAAGTTACCTGGTAATGTGATCTGACCCAAAGTGAAGGTGAGTCACAAGTTTTCCCCACTCCCTTGTACACCTCTTCTGAGCGGCAGTCTATAGCTCTGGACCTCAGGGAGCTGCCATCCTCAAAGAAAACTTCATTTTATTGATCACTGAGCAAGTGTTCCACTGCTTACCTTCCCTCACACTGATTCACTGTACTCTCTTCACCCTCTGTACTCTCTGCTTTTAATACCACCATTATCTTGTTCTCTCCCTAATATTTTTCCCGAGTTATTTGCACTTTCTTTTCTTACAAACTCTTGGTTTCTTTCCTGCCATGTTATCTTCTCTTCCTGGTTGCTCATCTTCTCTCTCTCGTACAGAAAACATTTTGTCTGTTCCTTAGATGGAAGACTTCTCAGTTTTATCCAAGCTCTACTTCTGCCTTGGCCTGAAGCGCATATACTTCTACGAAACACCTCTTTAATAGATGTTAGGCTGTCCAGTACACTATGTATCTACAAGTTTTGATGTGCCTTGCCATTTCTTCTCCATTTTTCTCCTTGTTTTCAAACTCTCTTGAATTACATTGTTATACATGGCCCTGAATTTTTTCATCCAAGAACTGTGGTGACTTTCTCGTCCAAGAACATGATGTTGCATTCATTTGGCACCCAGTCACTAGTGGTATCCCCCAGGGATCAGTACTGGGCCCAGTCCTATTCAGTATTTTCATTGATGATATGGATGAGGGGATTGAGTCTATCCTTAATATCCTTAGCACCAAGTTGGGTGCGAGTGTCAATCTGCTGGAGGGTAGAAGGGCTCTGCAGAGGGACCTGGACAGGCTGAATGAGAAGAGCTATATGAAGAGGTTCAGCATATGAGGTTCAACAATACCAGGTGCTGGGTCCTACACTTTGGCCACAATAACCCCAGGCAGTGCTACAGGCTGGGGACAGAGTGGATGGAAAGATGCCCAGGGGAGAAGGACCTGCAGGTGCCAGTTGACAGTGACTGAACATGAGCCAGCTGTGCCCAGGTGGCCAAGAAGGCCAATGGAACCTTGCCTGGTTCAGCAATAGTGTGGCCAACAGGACCAGGGCAGTGACCATCCCTCTGTACTTGGCACTGGTGAGGCCACACCTCAAATCTGTGTTCAGTTTTTGGCCCCACTGCAAGAAAGACATTGAGGTGCTGGAGCATATCCTGAGAAGGGCAACTGAGTTTGGGAAGGGTCTGGAGTATAAGTCCTGTGAGGAGAAGCTGAAGGAGCTGGGGTTGCTTAACCTGGAGAAAAGGAGGCTCAGGGGAAACCTTATTGCTCTCTACAACTGCCTGCAAGGAGATTGTAGCAAAGTGGGGCTTGGTCTCTTCTCCCAGGTAACCAGTGATAGGACAAGAGGACATGGCCTCAAGGATAAGTTTAGGTTGAACATTAGGAGGAAATCCTTTACAGTAAGGGTGATTAAACATTGGATTGGACTGCCTAAGGAAGTGGTGAACTACATTCCTAGAGGTGTTCAAGGAAAGACTGGAGGTGGCACTTTGTGTCATGGTCTAATTGACATGCCTGGATCATGGGTTGGACTTGATGATTTCAGAAGACTTTTTCAGCCTAACTAATTCTGCCATACTGTAATTATTTCAGGTGTCATTTCATGAAAAAAAGTGATTTCCCCATGTGACTCTTCATGGACATCACATGCTGGCTGTTTATTCACACAGTCAATATATAAAATGCAAAGCACATGAATCCCCAGATAAGTCCTGAAACTTGCCTTTCCTTGGGCTCTCTCAGTCACTAGTCACTTCTGTTTCTACTACTTTTCTCTCCATTTCAACAGCTGAATATTCATTAGCAGCAATTAAAGAAAGGAAACCCAACTCCCTTAGCTACAAGGCCTGTGACCTTTCACCCCTGTCAAATACAAAACTACCTTTAAACCAGAAATGATAACTAAAACTTCTCATTACGAACAGCGATCAAAGCACTGAACCTACAAATCATGAAGTGTAACCTAATAAACCACTAAGCAACAAAAAATGCCAATCGCAAAATACAAGAACTTCTTTATCCTCCACCATGGCCAAGTCCCACCCAGACATCCCTGTTTACTGTGCTTCCAGCAGCGGGTTTTTTATGATACAGAACACCAAAGTGTAATACAGAATGGCCACAACTGTTGGGGTATTTTTTTACACATTTTTTTATTAAACGGGTAAATACCCATTTCTGTCCAAATCCTCAACTACATCTCAACAGCAAGCACAAGAGATACTGTGGATTCAGAAGTGCAACCATATGATAGAACATATTAGGAAGAAAATGATAACTGACTTTTATAACAACCATAGTTTAAACAAGGACTGTCTTACCATTACAGAGAGAAAACAGGCGACTTTGGTGACATCTTTGTGCATACAAATGAGAAAAAAGAATAGCCTAAGGCCCATTTTGTTTATTTATTATTGCCATCTAAGCCATTATGAGATGCTGTGACTTTCCACATAGCAGAGTCACACAGTACAAATGTCATGAATTCCTTTTCCTTCCTTGTTCAAAATTAAGAACATTAAAATGCATTAAATTCAAGACATTATAGTTTAAAGGGAGATTTTATAAAGTCTTTCTGGTAGTCAAGGCTATATTGGTATTTCCGTCCTAGTTTTTAAGTGCTTATAAAACAGCCAAAAATACTGCTCATTTTGAAACCTGCTATCCAAGTTTTCAAGCCACAACCAATCACCCATTATAGCCTTTCCTGAAAATGTGAATCAGATCAATCTTTCATCTGGGTGAGGTGAGTTTTTGGATGTTAGTGATCGAAAGAAGTGCGCCAGAAGGATAGAACAAATCCATTATAATAAAGTTTTAATATAAAACAGAGCTCTATTAAAATAATGCTCTTTGCAGTCTGCAAGAAAACAAAACCAGAAACCAAGCCAATTGCTATAGTTTCTCAAGATATAATATAAATTTGTAGGTTTTGGAAACAAATTTAGAGTCAAGCCAGTAAAATGGTGAGGACATCTTTAGCTTGAATAACTGCTACTCAACTTCCTAGCTGCTACAGCTCCTACAACTCCTACAGCTACTGGAGAGCCCTGTATCCTCCGAAGCTGGAAGCAGGCAGGCTATGCATGCTCAGAGCTTATTTTTTCTTCATTCTGTTGTTCTGAATTCAACAAAGCAGTCACCAATACCACTTTTCAGTGCCTGATCACTTCCTAATCAGGCTTCTCCCCATTTTGAACCACTCTACTGAGTGGAGAAAAAGAGTGGCATGAAGACTTGTATTTACAAGTTTTTTCACATTTGTTCTTTTTTTTTAAAGTTCTTTTTTAAAGTTTTCACCAAACAGATTGTTACAGCAAATCCAGAAGTAAAGCTGTGTTGAATAAATTCAGAACCATCTAATAGAGATCAGGAGAGGAGGACAGAATTATGGCCAGCTGCAGCACCTTCATCTGTTTGTCCCCTTTATTGTGCTGCTCACAGACCTGCTCAGTCATATGGGAAAAACTATCTTATTGGTACATAAAAAGCAAAAGTCACTGGACAGATATATCTGCAGCTGGGAGGAGGACATTTATATCACTCAGCTCAACTGGGAAACACATTTTGCAGGAAGACACAGTAATTCTGAGGAAATCCTGTTCAGGTCTTACAGAAGACCTCAAGTCAAAAATCACAGACCAAGTAAGGGACAGAAATAAATTTAAAAAAATCACTAAAACTTGTGTGCTTGTTAATATTCTTTCTATAATTGTTATATATGGCTTTTGGCATTAAGAGGCCATTGAATTAGTTTGGTCTCCATTGTACTCAGTGCTGCCTGAATGTAATGAAAATAAGGTCCATGGCCAAAGAGCTTGCATTTCAAATCCACTGATCAAAGTATACACCAGCAACAATACTCTAACTTTCAAGGCTTATTAACATCAGAAACAAAAAATTAAAAAACCTTTGAGAACTGAGCAAGATGATCTTTTGACTCTGAATCTGGATTAGTTTTCAGTTTGGAAGAAGAAATGTATTTTAATGAAGTCAAGAACACTTTCTGCTCTCTATGGAGGCATGCATTGAAGTGATTAAAGAATGGCTCTGTGGGATAGTGAGCTTTCAACTGAATAGGTGAAGAATCTTACTCTGAGATCTTTTGAAATGGAACAGCAGCTTGGATAAATTGATACCTCTCACAAAAATATAACACCACAGTTAATTAACAGATTCTGACACAAAAAATAACATGCACAAAAAATAATACCGTTTCAGGACAGCTTTCAAGGGATTTTATAATCACAATTTTTGAACATAATGCTTATCTCATAAATATGTCAATATGGTGCTAGGAAATGTTGAACTATAGGGCCAGTCAAATTATTATTGAGGATATACTCTCTTGTTTATTGCCATTTTTTCCTGTTTGTGGTCTATTCTTGATAGTAGTTTTAGTAGATAGTAGTTAACTATGTACATTTCATAAACTATTTACTTTGTCTTTAGATTACTTGATGTATTCAGTTGTTTACAATTATTGTTTCTATTTCTTGCCCAGATGTGTATTTGTTTGTTTTAAACTGAGCTCTGAACAGTTTTCCTATCACCTTGCAGCTATGAAATGTGTTTGCAAGGTTAGAGAAGTGGTTATATTGAGAAAAGTACATCGGCTTTCAGCAGATTTTTCTCTTCAGAAGAAAAAAACTAAATTCCCAAATGTCACAAAAAGGTGGAAGAGCTGCTCAGAACACAGAATCCTCTTTCTATGGGGAGATTCATTCCAATTCCTTCAGGTCCAAGGATCTATGCATGTACAATTTATTTAAATATTCTCTGCACCACTCCTGCTTCAATGAGGATAAGGCTTCCTTGCTCTTCTTGTTCATCCATGCAACACTTCTGCCACTTTTGCTTGCTTTCTTGCTTGTCAGGCTGGACCACTCTTGGGCTTGGTGGAGGTGATCTTGAAAGTGAACCAGCATTTAGGGACTGCTCATCTGTTCAGGGCCATTTCCCACGGAATTCTACCAAACAGGTCTTTGAAAAAGAAAAGACTTCTTCTGAAGTTCAGAATTGTGATAGCGATCTTTGCACTTCTCTCACCTCTCAGGACCCTGAATTCCACAGCTCATGGTCACTGAAGCCAACGCTGCCCACAGCCTTAATATCCTTGACCAGTTCCTCCTTGTTCATTTGTATCAGGTCTGCCAGGGTGTCTCCCTTTGTTGGCTCTTCTACCACATGCATGAAGTCACCATCCCTACACTCCAGAAACTACCCAGGTCACTTGTGTCCTGATGTGCTGTGTCCAGCAGATATCAGCATGGTTGGAGTCTCTCATGAGGACCAGGGCTGGCAAACATGAGACTTCTTCCAGCTGTCTGCAGAAGGGTTCTTCCCAGTCTGGCTGGCAGTAGCAGGCACGCCACTCAAAAGCACCCACATCATTGCGCCCACTAATCCTAACATGCAAGTTCTGCGCTGACACATTGTCCATGCCAGGGCAGAGCTCTGTGCATCCCTGCTGCTCTCAGAGAGAACTCCCTCCATCCCCCTGGATGGTCCTTCCTGAAGAGCCCATCCATCCCTGGCAGCGCCCCAGCTGACGCTCTGGTTCAGCCCAGATCTATGCCTGCGTGAACACAAACATGCTGTTAAACAACTGAGTCATTCCCAGAGTTAAGGCACCATAAATTTTTGTCTAAGCTTTATGTCCCTTCATAAATTAGGGCAATTCAGAGAGCAGGCAGCATTCTTGTTAACAGTTCATTTTCTCTTCTCTCTCAATCTCCTGTCAGGAAAGAGTTTACAGGTCTTCCTGATGATCCTCTAGAAGAAATCATAGTTACACAGAGAATTTTACAAACAATAAATTCCTGGGGAACGAAAGAAGAAAACCCTGAAATGCTGTTGCAGAACAGCAAGTCTTCAAACAGGAAATTTTATTGCTGTACATGCACCCTAACTCATTGTCTTTCCTGGTCTTGGGATAACCGTGGTTGTGTGAAACGAGTGTTGTTTACATGCATTTTCAATCACGGCTTAGGTCAGTTCTCTGTTTCTGAAGGGTAAGTGCTCTTTGGAAGCTGTTTAATTCACTGCTAGCTGACTCATGGCCATTTGCCTATATGACCTCTATCTGAGCATGACATGCTCAAGAAATGCCTCCTGGCTACTTCTTACATCCACATGTGGAATACAGTCTCTGCTGACTTCATATTTCAAATTCTGTACTCAAAAATCTAGAGATATTTATGGCTTAATGGCCTGGGGGTGGGGGCAGGGGGAGGATTAAATACACATTATGGCACAGTTAAGCTGTTAAACACTTACTGTCCCAAGAAAATATAGGAGTAAACATTCATTCTAGGCAGTCACCCCCATCACACATCAAAGCAAGCCATAAAAATTGACCTGCAAAACACCTATAAGTTAGTTTAAAAAAGCTGGATAACTGCAAATAGCCAGCTAACAAAAAAGCACTGCTCTGCGGTGAATGTACCCAGCTCCTTATCCTTTACCATAAGGCACAAGTGAAGCTCTCCACCTGGATGAGAGTAAGCTCTTGCCTCATTAAGGGATGGGCTGCACAAACCCTGCTCACCCACCCACAGCATCAGCAAAAAAAACCCAAAAAACCTCTCACTGCTGAAAGCAATGACAGCCACATCCAGCCCAGCAGTCACTGCACTTGCTCACTGTGTTTATTACCTTGAGCACATGTATTTTAGTCAGGATTATAGCTGTCTTGATCACTGTACAGAAAATACACTTTCCTGGACCTTTTTCTATTGAAATATATCAAATTCACCCCTGATCATAAATGCAGAAATGAGCAAGGAGTGTTGCAATTATCACAGTGAAAGAGAACAAAATTTCTTTGATCCCGGCAACCAGCCATCTGCTACCACCAGGATATGGTGCTTCAGAGAGGAGAGAGACACTATTCTTCCTTTGCCCCCCACTGCCTATTAACTTGCAACCTAAACCCCAAGTTTGCCAATCCTTCCCATCACATCAAAGGTTACTGCAGAAAACTTGAACTTTCCTAATTTATCTTAAGAGCAGTGATACACATTATAAACTTCAGAAAATAATCCAACATTTTATTCCAACATTGCTCTGGAGTCTTTGAAGCTCTGCACCTCTGGGACTGACTTGAAAAGTAAACAGAAAAGCAGGATTAGTAAGTGAGCAACAGGTAATTTGTACACGATGGTGGAATAAAGCCTATCTGGTAACATAAATTACGTTCAGAATGATCCTCTGAAGACAAGTCAAAACACAAAATAAATGTTTAATATTTCCTTTTTAATGTCTACAGCTTTTTCCCAACTGACTACAAAGAGATGCCATTTAAAGTGGATATAACCCAATGAGCTCAGCTCTGCAACTCTGCTGGTTTCTTGTACAGTGTGAAGTGATCCTAAACTGCAATTTTTTCTTGTTTGATCTCCAAGTTTAAGCAAGAAAAAGGATCATGAAAGCATTTTCAAGCATTTTTTGGTCTTTTAATTCAGTCACACTTTCTGCTCCCTGTGGTTTAAATTATTCATAGCAAATTGTGCAGATTCAGATGTCAGCAAGTCATTGGCTAAATAACAAATTCAGAAAGGACTCTATAGCCATTCGCATAACATATCAGAGACATCCTATACCCAGGCAGGAGTGATCATTCATTTTCACGTAGCATTTGAACCTGGACCCATCTCGTTTTTTAATGACTTTAAAGCTACTTGATGTGCTAAATGAACAGATATTAGATGGTCATGTTTAGAAAAATGTATTAGATCTGAAAAAACATTATTCCCAGCTGAAATAATTTAACATGAGAATGCATGGGCCTCTACCCCAGCAGTGCACTGTGACAGAAAGACCCTTTATGAGGGGTAAGGTAGGGTCTTCAAGTGTTGCCTTTGTTGGAGGCACAAGTTCAGCATGTGCAATCACAACCTCTACACACCCTCTGAGGACCAAGGTACTCAGGACACCTCCAGCACCAGGGGTTGTCTGCAGGGTGACCACATGGAACCTCTGGGGACAGGTGGTAGGCCAGCATGTGAATTCATGGCCCCTGGACACTGGTCTTGCTAAGAATTATAGGCACGTGCTCAAGCACTTCCTTAACACGAGAGTACACTAGGTTCACAGGAGAAAACGTATAAAGCAAATCCTCCTACCCAGAGTAATTTATAATCTGAAAGACTGGATGGACATTTTGAAGTCTTTTATGTCCTGGGACAGGTTAGAGGGAGACAGAAGAATGTGAAACAAATAAAGGGTGAAAAATAATTTTCCCATTAAACAGTTTAAGGGCATACAATGACATCCACATATCATGAATGCCTAATTCTTGTCTCTAAATAAGGTATTTGTATGGGAAAATGGACAGTTAAGCAGCTGCCTGGTCACCCGTGGATGAGAGCAACTGATTTATGTGACCACACTGTGCATTTGCACACACGGATTACACATTTACTCAGTACATGTCTGGGTTTGAAAGCCCAGGTGCCAGTTTGCAAAGAACTGGAGAATGCCTCTGAAAAAATAATTGATAAAATAAAATCCTTTTGCTGTCAGATGGGCTGGGGATGCCCAGTGTAACTGTAGGAGCTCTCTCAGACACAGCTCGGAGAGAACCTGACCCTGGGTAGTTGAGTGCTCTTCCCAGAAGTGGCTGCATAAGGCACAAAAAGAGAAGCAGAGCATGAGTCTTGCTTTATGTATCAGTCCTTTTCTGTATCACATAGGTCCATGTTTTACTCACAGCCTTGTCTAGTTTTGAATAAATCACAAAATGATCTCCAAAATTAGATCAATCGATGCACGGAAAGCACTTTGAGCACACTGTTTGAGCCTGACCTGTGACTGAATGCTCACCATATATTTAGCTCAACCATTTGCAAGTCTGTGATGTTGAACAAATGCTCTACTTTCCACTAGTTTTGCAAAGTGTTCCTAAATTTAACTCTGAGTCAACACTGTACGACTGCACATTTAAGTCAACCTGCATAGTCAGCTTATGAATTTTTAAGAAGCATTTCCTTTAACAGTGAATGTAAATGCAAGTTGTTTGAACAAAGACACTAATTTATCAGTTATAACAATGAATGCACCTCTTTGTCTACTTCTGACTGTGTGAAATATGCATTTGTCATTGACATAAATAGAGACTGATGACAAAAATTATGTGTAAAATGCAGAATAAAAATCAGAAGGCCAGGACAGTCTGGTATGAATTGCCATAGCTCCAGCAACATCAGCAATGTTAAGACCATTTTTTGTAGCTGGAGATCTGGCTATTACCTTCTAACATCTCAAGATACTTCCGTGATGTTCAATGTTTATAAACTTTTCACCTAGTGCTGACTTTCTTTTGTTTTGAAACAATGATAACACACTGTTTGTGCTTTCACTCTGTCTGGAAATGTGTGTCCTGTGCAGTCAATAAATTTTGAATGGTACTTATTGGTATTAAAGTTATTTATGAGTCTTCATAATTATAGGAATGTTTTATAAAAAAGAGAAGCATCATCATTGCTTCTAGTCTTGACCTACAATGCAGAAAAAAGAGAAGAGCTTTATTTAACAAACCTTTGGAAAAAAATAAGGCAGAATGAAATAAGGTAAATAATGTATATTCCATGAAATACTTGCGTGGAAGAAAGGGGAAAATACATGGGAAAGAAAGAGATAAACAAAGAGTTTAAATAGTGATGCAACATTTTAATAAAATAATAGTTTATTCAAAGTCAACTTGCATCTGTTTTGCACAAGGTCACATTCAGAATCACAGAAAAATGAGCAGAAACCACATTTGTGAGAGCCTTCCTCATAGTAGCGCTATGTTCTGACCACTTTTGTGGCATCTCTGATATGAACTGAGGCCCCACGGAAGCAGATTCTGTGTTGAGAATGACCTCTTATGAGGGGTTTTGCAGTGAAAAAAATCAGAATGGGCACACTTCTACTCCCAACACGTGACCCATGACCCATGAATGCAAAATCCACCACAGCCACTTTCCTCCACTCCTACACTTCTTGCCTGATTTCCAGTATTGGGGGTTGCAAAAACTGTAAAAAGTAGACTCTGCCCTTGCTTTCAATCCTGTTTCAAATAATTATTCCTGTCAAATAAAAGGAGCATTCCTTCAAACATAATTTTAGTCATCAGCTGTCTCAGACACACCTACTCTTGCTTAATGTGTAAGATCTTTCAAAGAACTCCAGTAGCCTATTTTAAATGTGCACACACTGACAGAATTTAATTAAATCCATTTAAAATTATTGTTAATTTTATTATTGTTAATTAATTAATTATTTGCACAGTCCAATATGAGAGACTCATTTACTTCAGCAGCACAGATCAAGTTCTTTGACATATATAAAAAAGCAGAGGGAGAGAAAGTGCAGATGCATTAAATTATTCTTTTCATGTCCAAATTTATGACTAAGGAAACAAAAAGGACCCCAACATCTTGAAGAGGCAGAAGGGACAAGAGACTCACCTGTTCTAGCTTTGAAATGATCCACTGAAGTCAGGGGTATATCACACTGAGATACTTCCATGGGAATAAGCCCAGATTACACTTTTTCAGGATGCACACACTGAGAAAAAAGAACATTTGTCCACTGCTAAATGAGCACAGGAAGAGAAGATTTACTTGTACAAAACCCACAAAAATATTTTCACCTGCCTTTTGACCTAGAACCCAGGGAAGCCCTAGGAATCCTCTCTCACTTTAGACCAGCTGAAGCAGTGCTACACTGTGTACGTCAGCAAGCAGCAAAGGCACCTTCATCGGCAATGATGGTCAGAAATGCATTTTTAAACCTCCCAAACATTTCCCCGTCACGTGCTTTAATTTCCACAAAAGACCTGTCTCAGAGCACACGATCCAGACCTCTTTCAGGTGAAGACAAACCCAGAGATTTGCTTCAGCCACTAACGAGCATTCAGCCTACAGGACAAGACTGTAACTAGCATGAAGTCCCCAAAACCACACGCAGCACAGAGGTCAGTGCAGGTCATTTCACTCAGCAGATCCACTCCTAACGGAGCACGCTACTTGCTAATGTAGAAAGAGCCATGTTCAACCACTGCACAAAGGGACAATGACAAGTGGGGACAAGGCTGATTATAGTCAGCCAAAATCAACTGTCAAGCCCTAACAAGCTTGTGATGAAGTACAGCTAATGTAATTATCACCTTAGGGTCCACAGAGAAGGGCACTGATAGAGTAGAAGACAAATGGGCTAGTAGGAAAGAGTCAGAGTAAAAAGCACGGATTCCCAAACTGAAGGCTGTGATCAAGTCAGCTGTGTGGTGACAGCAAGAAAAACTGCAGTTAGTCAAAATGTAAGGTAATGCAGCCCACAGAATGTAAGAGAGCAGTTGCTTGAGTAAGGAACACAAAGACCATGGTTTATGCTAAATAACATAAATAGGAACTGGTAGCTCCTTAATTCCTTTCACAGAAATAACTATTAGGAGACCCATCTTTCTTTAAATTCTCTTTTCTGTCTTACCCCTGATCTCATATTACATTTTCATCATGAAGGCTACAAGTTTTTCTCTACAAGAAGACAGGGATGATGGGTTTTACTGTTGACATTACTAGTGAACCACACATGAATTCATAACAGCTCCCATATCCAAAGCAGACCACATAAGAAATTACTCTCACACGAACATCTTTTTTTCCTTGATATCTGATACCATAAACCTGTTACTTTCCTCACGGATCGGAGGTGTTTGGGGAAAAACTAAATGGGCAAGAATTTCTAAAGAAAGAGAAAAAGTAAGCTTCTACTTGAAAACTTTAAAATTTTTCATTACATTTTAAAGAAGACAAGAAAACTAACCCTAAAGCATTGTATTTGAAGGTCACCTTTAAAAAGTAAATAACAATTATATATACATCAACATACTGAGTTTTGCATATCACGTTAATGTTCCTCAGTTAATCTGTCTTTCATGCTGAGGGGACTCATCCATCATCTAGTCATACACAAGCTTGTCACATGGGGGTGATAGAAGTTATCTTCAAGGTAACTCACTGACACTTCTTAATTAAATATATTGAAATATTGCATATTATTTTCCTGTACCACCGCTGGAGACAATGGTAATTACATGGTGATTCCCAGAAACATTTTATGAAACCTCAATTATTGTGCAACTAGCTGGATTTGACATTAATGCTGCTAGTCTACAATGAATTATTTGTAGTAAAATATTTGAAATATTCAGCCACCTTTTCTGAGTTATCCAAGACTGTCCATTCTCCAAAGTTACTCCGATTATTTTTGCAAAATATCCAGTGACTAGGTATTTGAAAAATTTCTAATGATTTTGACTGGGTGATCTCCAAGATAACATCAAGTTGCAACACATCTTTAAAACACAGCCATCTTAAATTAATAAATATTTGATCTTATAAACATTCATAAGATGTGTGCATTCAAGGACACAAATTCCTCACATTTCTCTTGTCTTCCTTACCAAAAGGCATAAGGATATAGCAAGTGTTGTTTTTTTAGGCAAATATAGGGCCTGATTTGAAGCATCAAGAACCTGCCAAAGAACTCATTCATTTCTAGATTTCCAGGTGTGAGAGTGGTTCACATTTCTTCCTGTCCAAAACTCCTTCATGAAATTTTGGTGCAAGCCATAACCTTCTTCCACAGAACTGACAGCCATAAAGCATTTAAAAAAATATAAGTACTCTTGTCCCACTGCAAATCTGATCATTTGGTGAGCATTGTTTAATGTGCTCATTCCAGTTACCACATCCTGTTAATGTTGGTGCTATTTCTGACCATGCAATTTATTATGTTTGTTACAAATGGATATTTTAATTTCTCCAGAGTTTTCTTCCTGCTGTGTCTTCCACTGACAAGTGTAGTTCATCCCAGGTTGTGTCACAGACAAGGTGCTTTCTGGAAAGACAAGCAATGGATGAGGGAGTTCAGAAAGAAATTAGCAGACAAGGACAACATAAAACTTACTTTAAAACTTTGAAATAGTTCTGTGCTCCTAAAAATTAAAAATCTCATTTTATCCCCTCATTTTCACTAATTATAATTGCAGGACATAAATCCATATCAGTGTCCTCCAGGGTCTCCTCCAGATATTTTGCTTCCATGTGCTGTAAGGCTATTTTCTCCTTTCAGTTTCTATCTCTCTTATTCTCTCTAACTCCTGCTATTTGCTCTACCACTTCTCTGCTAAGCTCCAGGTCCCAGCAGACTTTCCTCCTCCAATTCTTTATTTGCTTTTATATGCTTCTTGCCTGAAAAAAATGTTATCTGGTTTTCTCCACTTCCACTAATTTTCTTCTTCTCTTCATCCTAAACATCACTATTTCCTGAAGCACATTAAGCCAGCTGAATATTTAACTGCCACAGTGCAGTCTCAGCTATGCACTGCATTTTTCTTCTCATTCCCTTTTTCAAATATTTCAACATTTTCCTGCTTCATGTCTGAATTACCAGTTTAAAAACATCCCCACTACCATTGACCCTGGCAAATAAGGATATTGAAACACTTCTGCACTGCCCATGGATGCTCTGCCCTGGTCACTCAGCCATCAATCATGAAACCCAACCATCATGCTCCACCGGACCCTGCACAAAGCTTAGCCCCCTAACTTTTATCAATACTGCCCATCCCTGGAAATCCTTAAAAGACAACGGCCATTTTTTTAAACATCTTCTAGATGTTTTCTCTGCTAAGCCAGTCACATTCTGTGCTCCTAATCCCAGTACCTTTGCCAGGGTGTCTGCTTTTACTTAACACAGTGCACCATGGTTTACTTCATAGAGTGCAGGCAGGGAATACTTATCACCTGCAGAACTGTTATGATCATTTCCTTCTGACATTTTATGCTATTAAGTGGCATAAACTATGATGAAATGTCATCATTCAAATACAGCAACAAAATGAAGCCAACTCCAAACATGAGCTGACTACAGAATGTGTGGAAAACACCCCCACTTTATCAGCAAATAGTAGAAAAGTAGTTGATAATTTATGTCATAGCATTCAAAGTTTCTGAAGTCATAAATTATTCATGGAAAAAGTCATCTACTTGTGCCTTTAAAAAAGACACATTAAAAAGTACAATGTTAAAAATAGATGGCATTTTATTGGAGATCATAATTATTTTAAAAGTTGGCAACAGGGCTTTTTACTTCCTAAAATGACCTTTCAAGATGAAATGAGGAAAAGAAAAGCTTCTCTGAAGAAGAAGTTATGAAAAACTCCAGTGCATAAAGAAGGCATTTACCTTTAATCTGAATTTTAGTATATTCTCAAATGAGAACAGAGACCAGTAAAATAATATTCAGAAGTACTACTACATAGCAGTGTAGGTCTGCTGAATGACAGAATCTGTAACCTTGTTGTGACCAAAATCATCATGATACATCTGTAATTCGGAAATGCAAACTTTGCCTGGGCAGTAAATGAGAAATGCATGCATATATTGAAGATCATAAACATGAGCAGAGAGCAATCCCTGAGTACCATTTACCTGTCTCAGTGATGCCACATATATTATCAGTAAACAGATTTGTTTTCATTTCCCTTAATCAGTGTTCACTCTTCTGCTTACTTTCCTCCTAAGCAAAGACCATATGAAAATACTGGTAAAGTTACAATTTAAATCAACAGTAAAACCATAATTAGAAGTGGACGAATAGTTGGCCAAAGTTACGCAGGAAAGCAGCTGGCAATTCTGCACTACTTTTGGAGTGACCCCTCCCTGCACTTGTTTCATTTTTTCAGAGGTGTGTCATGTGTGGTCAGTCTCTGGTGCAGGTGCTGCCACCCCAGGTGTGACCTACATTTACTGGGCAAACTCCTGGGGTGGGTGAACAAGAGAAACTACCAGCCATGGGATGACCAGGATGGCGTGCAAAGGTATGATGACAACAGATTACTTAACCTTTTGCCTTTATTCTTTTCCTGCCTAAAGCAGAGTCAGCTCCTCAGAGGTGTTGCAGAAGAGGTAGAACTCAAAGAGCATTAGAGTGCACAGCAAAAGGAAGCAGTGAGTTTCCCCACAAAGGCCAACTCCAGGAAAGCATCCTTGTTCAGAAAGGATGTTAAGTGCCTTGTTAAATCCTGTTGAGGCTGGTGGGACTGAAAAAAGAATCCTTAAAGTGAAGCATATTGTTAAATGCTTTCTAGACGTGAACTATTACTGCTTTTCCGACTAGTGCCATGTTCTTGGAGGCCATTTCATTCCTTGGAGGCAGTGCAAAAAGAGGCACAAGGCTCTTGTCTCTGCAAGGAAGGGATAATAACTCTTTGCCCCAGTGTACTTCTCTATGTTAAGCAAGTTCCAGAGAAGAAACCAAGTATTTCACCTTTATTTAAATTTATTCTCCTGGTTATGTTAAACAAATCTAAATCAATACATTAATTGAATCACTATTTTCCTCTGGAGCAGTTGCCTCCCATTTACAGCTGACTAAATGGGGCTGGGAACTCCATAACAGAGCAACTTCAAAAATGAATGAGAAGAACAGAGGTGCAATGAGCAACCCAATAGCTCCAAAGAGAGCTCACTTGTAGAAAGATAAATCTGGGACACAATCAGCATGTTCACAAAATTCAGTCTCCTGCTGGATATCTAAAAGGAGCTATATTGTCTAGTGAATGTCTAATATCCCTATTAACAGCAGTGATCATGGTAGCAAACTCTGCAGGCAGTAGAGACAATATGCAGGCAGTAGGCACAGCATGTGTGGCTACAAACAGATATTACAACAGCAGAATAATAACTTTAACCTCTGCCTTCAAAAAATACCACAAATTCTATAGGTCGTTATTCACAGGAAACATTCTGCATGAAAAAATATAAACATGGCTTTAATGCAACAATATTACATTGTCAGCTCTTGGTAATAGGTTTAATTTTAACTCAGGAAAGCCACAAAAACAAATCAAGCTTTTCATGTCCCTTTGCATTCTTATGGTTACAAATGAGATTTCCAGCAGCTTAAATTCCAGTGTACGGTGGCTGCACATTGAATCATTAATTACCTACCTTCTGGTAGAAACAAAAAATAAATCAGATTGAAACCCTAAGCTGCGGTTTGTATCTTTTTAAAGAAATTCCATCTGTTAGTTTTTACTCCAGGACATACAGAAATGCTTGCCTGAGGGGAAAAAACCCTAAACCTAAAAATGTCATTGCAGTAGTAGGAGATGGGGTTACCTCCCACTATGTTTTAAATTCAGTGCTGCAGTTCTGGCCCTCAAACCCATCTTGTGCAGTGGCAGGTCTGAGCTGCAATATTGAACTTACATAGGTCTGGGGAGCCAAAATTTTATGTTCCTTAGCATAGGTCAGAGCACAGCTAAAAAATGCCTGTAGGGAGTGGTTAGGGAAAAAGGGCACTTAAGCTCTGTGCAAGAACATGAGGCTTTGGAAATATAAAGAAAACATTATCATTTTAGAACAAAGAAGAAAGTTTCTCCTGGTATTTATTAGTGTCTGTGCCAGCGAGAGCGCTGAGCACTCAAGGGTCTCTGTGCTGAGCACAGCGTGAGCACACCAGTAGATAGTCCCATCTTTGGAAAGTTTTCAGTCTAGGCCCTTTCCTTCTCTGCCTTTTGCACATATTAAGTTATGCCTCCTCATTTAATGGCAAAGAAGTGCTGTCAAACTAGATAAAGCAAAATGCCTGCTGTGCTTACCATCCTTTTCAGAACACATTTTATAATCCACAACAATAAAGTGTAATTTATGCATTTTTATCAAACTCTGCATTATTTTAATAACATCTGCAAAGATCAGATTGCAATATGCTCTGGGAGATATTGTTTTGCCCTGAGTTCATAAAATGTTATATTTTCCAGTTAAATCTCCTGCCACAATTTCATCTGCAGTTATGAGTAATTTTTTATCTATTTTGCCAGATCTTGTTTTGAGTAGCAAGAGTTCTAAAAGCCAGATGATTTGCAAAACTTCCTTCAGTGATCTTTGAATATTGATTTAACGCAGGACAGAATCAATGACCATGGCTCATTTGTTTGGCATCTTTCTTAAAAGGACATATGTAAAAGAGGCATCAAAAAAATGGTCTTTTAATATATTTAAGTAAACCCTGTTGTGATGGAGGACTGTGTTCAAATGAAAGCTTTTCTGAATTCTCTATAGAGTGTGCTAAAATGGATTTCCAACTGAAAAATAGGCTTTCCACTGTTCTCACGAGCATTTCTTTCTCTCATGAGAACAGCAAGCACCTGGAGTAACCACTTGGATCAGTTCAACAGTGAATAGGTGTGTCCTTCATCCCTGTCCAAATTACGGTGATATCTCAGCACTTTCTCACACTTTCATGCACTGATCAGACTTCCAGGGACTATCCCCAGTTTCTCAGTATTCTCTTGTTCCAAGCTCCTGAGGCAGACTGTGGAAAGTGTCTGAAGTCAATGGTTGTTAGCAAAGTGGCGAGGGCATTTCCATGAAAGAAAGAGATGCTGGTAGTCTGTAGTTCTGCTCAGATAAAACCATCTGGGGCTAAAAGAATGGTTGGTCTTGGATCAATAATTCAGGCAAGGAGGCTTTCAGTAAAACCTGTGCAGAGGCCAAAATTGCTTTTGCAATGACGACCTGCCCAGAGCAAGTAGCCCACCTCTCATTTCCTAAGCAAAATCCATTGTCCTCCGCTGTCCTCCAGCTTCCAGGGAATGATCAGAACTGAACAGACTCATCCTTTATTTGGGGCTGTTTAGCCAGAGCTGCACAATGAACCTATCAGGATTTTCCTTCTGATAAGTCAGTCAGGACTCCACCAGAGTACTAACATTAGAGGCCTGTGGCATGCTAGTCTTACAATAATGTATTAAGCTTATCAGTTCACTCCTGTCTCACTCCCCCCATTCCCCATCACTAATCTGACACTGCAGCAACCATGAACCCTGCCTGGGAGACCAGGTGCTGCCCCCACACTAGTGTGCATACACTGAATTTGCACTTGTAATTAAGGAAGGATTAGCTGGTAGTTTGCACTAACCATTGAGACAACTTCAGAAAAAAAACCTGCTTATTAAAGAGGTAGCTAAGACAGCTGCTTTGCTTTATGACTCACACACAAACAAGTATAGGAGTTTTTATTGTACTAGAAGCTGTAAGAATTGTACAGCTAATGTTATCTTCAAGGAAACTATATAAGGAATTTTTGAACCACTGGAAATACAAACTCCAAACATTTTCTTGCCCTTTTAGATATGTTCTACACACGTCTTTCATTCTTTTGAATAATAAAAAACCACACATAAATATGTTTGTAGAGGTAATTCCATCCCTGGGTTCTGAGACCTATAAACCAAGGCAACTTCACTTTCCTTGTTACAAACCTCTTAAGATCAAGTTATACAGCTAGACATAGTTGAACATATATTTGTGGTTAAGTCAATTTAAAATTATTTGGCAATAGGAAAATATATTTGGAATGTACTGCTGGTATCCAAAAATATAAAGTTATAATATCCCAATGGTATGAAAAAAGAGAGAGTAGGAATTTATATGAGGCAGTATACTGCAACAAGGTCTCACAGGCCTAGAGCAGGAGCAGGTTAAAAGTGGAATAGTGCTAGGGGAGGGGAGGCAGAAGATGAGTTTATGAGGTGACAGCTGTATTTTGCCTGAGCTTGTCTGGAGGTGAATGGAGACAAGAGCTCCCAAAAGGGGCTTCAATATTTCAAAATGTGTTTGTACTCCTAACCAGGTTTTACCTTTTGATTAGCAAGAGGGTAAGGCTGGCTCAGGGTGACATACCAGGAGCACCAGAGAGAAGATCCTGCAGAAACACCTACCAGGCGAACACTGAAATTCAAGGGAGAGAGGGAAAACTGAACAGATACAGGTATAAATACGCTTACTGCCAACTGTAAATGGCCTCCATTGTTCCTGATCCCACTCCTTTATTCCCTCCATAAAAAAATTATGAGACCCAACTATTCATACAGCATTTCCAGAAATTTAATAGACCGTATAGATTAAACTCTAAGGGCCAAGCACTGGTGTCAGATACACCCAATGAAACCCCATCTGAGAACAGAATTTGGCTCAGATTCAGCAGGCAAATGAAAGGTTTTTTTCCACTTTCAGAAGAAACCCAAGTATGTAAAGTTTATAGGCACTAGTAGGAGAATAAATCAATTTAAGTCCATGTCACACCATTCTTTACAGTTTTGTAACAAGGTGTACTTTGTTAGATTTTAATCTGCATACATTTGAGACAGCAAAGCTCTTCAAAATCATCTTTTAATGGCATCGCAATTTATAGACAGTAACTAATTTCAAACTTCATAGCACTTGGCTTTTATGATTATTTCAAATCATTTAAATGCAAATGAATTTCCAGAGAGAGAAAACATCAAATGCCCTTGAGTGGCAACATGTAATAGAACTGCGAGCAGAAATCACAGTAGGAATTTGAAGCAGTCTGATAGGGTTTGACGGGAGGTCTGTATAAAAGTGTTTGCCTAAATCCAATTTACATTTCATTTCACATTATATTCTATTTACCCATTTTGTCATTTTAATATGACTTATTTACTTAATCCTGCTCTGAAATCCAATCGACTATCAAGAGTAAATGTGGAATTCTGGTAAGGATAGGACTTACAGCAATTTTGCATTTTAGGGCAATGGTAATATAGTTTCTAAAATAGAGCTAGCTAGATTTTCCCCCACAGTTAATAATGTTACAGCACCATGCAGTCAAAAACATTTGTGCATGCCTTAAATAATTACACTTCTTTCAAGCTAAGCAATTGTTTGCCTACTGACAGAGTAATATTTCCTGGGAGGCATTGCTAAGCTACAGTACATACAAAATATTTGGACACAGAGTGTTGAGAAAGATCTGACCTCTCCTTAATGTGATTGTACTCAGAAGGATAAGAACTGTCCTGGAACTCTCCATTCAGCAGCAGTTACAACAAAGCACCATGGGCTGTTTGTTTTTGCAACCAGATGGATTTGCAGGAGGCAGAAAGAGCTGGTCAGCCTCTAGTGCTTTCTGTGCTTCTGGATAAGCAGTGCAGGTAAGGACCCAGCCACAGCTCGTATTTTGGTATCATCAATCCCTCTGCCAATATCCAGCCTTCAGTTTAAGGAATGCACATAGCCTTTTTTTTCACCTGAGATAAAAAAAAAAGTAACTGTCCATGTGCGATTCCAAAATGACCAAATATTCTGCCCTGCCCTATTCCAGCACAAAATTCTGCAGCAGAGCAGGCTAAACCATGGCATTTAGCATTTGTAGGCAGGCAGGGTCAATGATGCAGTTTGCACAGCTTGCGAGGGGATTTGACCATTGTGTGGGCCAGACTTACACACGTAACCAAGGTATCCAGGTCTGTTTTGAGGAAAGGAGAGCTCCAGTGACCAGGCAGTCCTTAATTTCTCCAAATATCTGTTTTCCAGGCCCACTATTTGAATGAAAAGGCAAAAATACATCTCAAACTCACTAATTCCAGCAAAGGCTAGACACTGTATCCCTAAGATCTCCTAGTCCTCAGGAGAGGAGAAAGGGAGAACATGGCTTTGTGGTGCTGTGGGTATCTGAACATTTTCTCATTTCCTAGAGATGAACTGCACTACTTAAGACTACTGTAACAAAGTAAAAAAATTAGATGTCACGTGTTTTCAAAATCTGTCTTTTTTAAGATAACAAAAGACACAAATGCCTTCAGATATTCGGGGCTATTCATCATTCTGTGCCACACTTCCAGCACATAGTTTGCAGAAATCCATGAATATTTTCATTTCTTATCAGATATAAATTACTGATAGTCAGTACAATGTTTCTTGGTGAAAACTCCTATAGTCAACTAAACTGAGTGATGGATTTGAAGGAAAATAAGAGTAAAATATTGTGCTTGGGAGAGAGAGATTACTAAAATTGTGCTATTCTAACAGTAGCCAATTTCACAATCAAGATGTCTTTTCTACTGCTAAGGCAATTTTTATATGTCTCCTGCTCATAAATGTCAGTATTTTGTTTATTATGTGTTTCTTTTTCATTTATTTCATTAATTTTGTATATATTTTCTGTGAAAAGACTTCTAAGGAAGTACATTTGTCCTCTGTTTAGAGCAATTTGTCTTTTGCAAGGACAATATAACTGTGTAAAAGCAATAACACAAGGCCTTTTATCAGGAACTTATCAGCACTGTTCAAACAACGAGGCAGTTCATTAGATTTGAATAAGCTAACTGCAGGGTTAGCTTTGGACCTACAGTTTGTCAGGTTAGGTGTTGGCGATTTTATTTTTTCATTTTTCAAACTTCTTGGAAAGGGTTACTCAGATAAAGACTGGTATATTGACTAGAGGCGATCAAACAGTAAAAAATCTTTAATAAAGATCTTGAGTCTTTATTACCACTGGGTACACTTCTACCATCTACTAGTCCAGCTCCCCAGCTGACTCCCAGGTCTTGATGACTGATGCCCCTTGTTTCATCAGTGGGGCTTTGCTCACACTCTCTGCCTGGAAAATTTCCCTTTGGAAAAACCCAGGATGAGGTCTAGCAAAACAACCCCTTTCACAGGCCACCCTGATAAAGGTGAATGGCCAGGCTGCAGAAATTTTTATTCCCAATGCCCTGGTCTTTCCCCAGTGCTCTCTGCCCACACTTCTTCCCTTCTTTGTCCTCCAGCTGCACCCCTGGACACGCAGATTGGTGTGTCTGGCCCCAAGCAGCACAAACCCAGGGCAGTCAGTGCCACTTCACCTGGTAGCAGGACCCACCACATGCAGGGGCAGGACCAAGCACTGCAGACAAAGCCATTATTTGCTGAGATCATCAAATCACGGTTTGCTGAGATTTGCAAAGTACAGTTTTCTGTGAGGAGATGTCAGTCCCTTCACTGCAAGGTTATGCTGCACAGAGGCCATAAAGGGCACGCCCTCAAAGACAGCTCCGGATCCTGATCTCAGTCTCTCCAGCTGTAAATAGTTTTAGGTTTCACTCAGTTCTGCAGTGGTGAACGACTTGCACAGGGGTGGCACTCAGCGACTTCAGGGAGCTGCCCCAGGTATTTGCTGTGTGCATACAGCCAGGTGCCCTCACAGGCAGATGAAGTTTCTCAGGTGAAGAGCTGAAATTCACTGCCAGAAAATAACGCTAGATAACACTCCTAATAAACAAAATATGTGGAACCTATGTCAAAACCAAAAACTGTCAGGAAGCAACATAACTCACTTTTCCTTATTTATACACAATACTAAACTCCGTTTTTGATTTCTTCACTTTTCTACTACATTTTTTTTTCCTTGTAGCTGTAGGATGCTTCTAATAATACCTGAAAGCTCCTATTTTAACATTTACTTCCTTTTCTGTGACAGAATTAAGATTTTTCTTCCTGGAACTGCTGATAATACTTTCTGAATTTAGACATAGCTGTTACATGATAAAAGAAATAATAGAAACTTTCACTGTGAATTAGAAAGTGCAAAAAACCGCTAGACTTTAGGCAATACACTTCATGCACTTACAGTACACTTCAAAGCCAGGAAGCACGAGTGTTAACATAAGAACAATTGCTTTGCAGACATCTGATACCATTCTCCCAAACCTGCTGAGTGCACTGCTTTTTTTCCTATGTTTGTTAAACACCCCTTTCCCCAGGTGACTTAGTATCAATAGGTCATTTTACCCACAACATAACCACTTTGAACAAGTTCTGTATTTTTAAAGCAAATACTTCAGTGCCTTTTATACTGATGGGAAGAAGGAAGAAAACACAGCAATGATGCAATTGAAAAATAAAAAGCAGCGTGGCTGAGAGACAGATCTCCAGTTTTTATAACTGGACAAAAACCGGGAGAGAGGGAGATGTGTCAGTCCTGTTTCAATCCACAGATTAAATATGATGTGGTAATAACAAAGATTGAAGGAAGATGTATCATATCAGGGCCAGAACTGAGCAAGTGTCCTACCTCACCAGTGTGGAAATAAGGGACAGACTCCCATACAAGACATACACGTGTCCCATGTGTATACTACATTATTTACAAAATATTCATTAACATTTCAAGCTGACATGAAAATTATTAGGTTGCAAAAAATATCAGTTAAATGCTGTTCATCACAAAGACTTTTGCAATGAAAAAAACTTCTGAGATTATGGGGAACTCACAAAACAGTTACTCACCTAGAAAAAAATATTCAAAAATTTAAAAAATACGTACAAAATTTAGCTCTGTGTTTATATATGTGACTACACACACACACACACAAAACTATTTAGGATAAGAATTGATATTCAGTGTCTGACAAAATATTCAACATTTTCCTTCAGTATAATCATCTTTTTAAACATGGT
The DNA here is from genome assembly GCA_013400915.1 of Pardalotus punctatus. NCBI lineage: Eukaryota > Metazoa > Chordata > Aves > Passeriformes > Pardalotidae > Pardalotus > Pardalotus punctatus. The sequence goes on from VZTX01020299.1 coordinate 371,994, forward strand.
AGGACCTTTTTGCAGGTCAATCACAGTTTTCAGGCAAGCTGTAATTTAAATCAGCTCCATTCTACATCTAATGTGGATGTTTCACTGAAAAATAATTAAAACTAACCACACTACTTGTGTCTCTTTGCCTGTCAGACACAGACCACTGTTGTGTATGCACATTGCTAATCTCAGGAAGAGACCTTGCAGAAAGGACAAGGAGGTGACAAAGTAATTGCCTGCAGTGGGTGATTTGAAGAGTTGTAATAAAGAGGCGCTCCCTGCTCACGCTACCTTCATCTCACCTGAACTCCTATTTGGTGACTCACTTTCATTGCCTATACCACCTTTTAGGCTAATAATGGATGTAGATAGCTCTCCTGGAAAGCAACAGACAGTATATCAGAGCTATCAACTATATCTCCACTTTTTCAGCACCAGGATGGTTCAGTTTGTTCATCAAAAGGGTCTCAGCTTGTTTAATCTCCTTTATCAGCCCTGCTTCAGTCTCAAAGCTTGCAAAGGCTCCTGCTCCTTAAATTGCTGCCTTCATCTGAGCCAGTGCAGTGCATATTTCCCCTTTCTACAGAATGATGTTTCAATGCCAAAGAGAGGGAGCATGAGAGAGAGGAATAATCTTGGCACTCGTTCAGGTTGTTGTGAAGAAAAAGAAGGGAAAAAAACCCAGACTGCCAATGGGGATTTCCTCTGTAATAAGCCAGATGGCATCATAGGATGCTTGGGGAGACTGTTTCTGTCTAATTCTCTTCAGCAGCAGAAACTGCCAAGGCCTGGCCTTTGTGGCAAAACCAGTGACTAACTATTTTATATTCTTTCTCTTTGCTGTGCATGCTGTCCCCACCTGTCACTAATGCCTTTGTAATGCAGTCCATGCCTGAAACAAGCTCCTTCCCCTCCTTTCTCTGCCTCACTTCTGGACTCCAAACAATTTTTTCTTTCCACCTGTACCAGAAACATGGCTGCAACATTTGCTTTACATCGTGGTGACGTCAAGATAATTTCTTTCTTCAAGTGTGAAACGTTTCACATAATGTGGGGAAAACCAGCTGTGAAATTTCTAAAGGTTACCATCCTGGCAAGAGACCAAAGCAGGGGTCAACACAGGGAAATGGGGAGCTGGTGTTCTGTAAAACACAGGCTTTCAGCAGCTCAGATGTGAAGATGGAAAACCTACTTGAAATGCTGGCTAGGGTTACAATGATTTTTTAAATCTATATTTATAAATTTTATTTATATGCACATCTATCTATCTGCTTCTATTTTTTTATTTTTTTTTTAATATCTGCAAAACTTTGGTGTTTCTGTTGGATTCAGAAATGTGGGCTCAATCTCTCTGCATACCAGATGGATAGTAGAGATTTGGTATTCCAAAAAGATGGAAAACCTTATAGAAGTCTTATCTGTGATTGCTGGGGTGTTTTTGGTTCCTTAGAGTCAGACCCATAAGCGGTCTGCCTGCCTGAAGGGCTTGTATATCCACTGTAAGGACTAAATAGTTTTTCCTCTCCAGAAGCAGTCCTATCATGTATTCAGCACGGAGCAGTTAGATATTTTAAACTCACTCTTTGCTAAGAGCAAAGTAGCACTTTCCCACAACTTTCTGAAGCTGCCTCTTTCTTTTTGACATGGTTCTTTGTCTCCAAGTAGTCATCATGTGCAGATATCACTGCAGCCAAGTAAAGAAATACATCCCAGAGTATCGTTTCATGTAGGCAATAAAGCTGCTAATGGCTGCTGTAGCAAAGGCACTTACAAAACTTTGCATGCTGTGCTGGTAAGGAAGGTGCAGAGCTAATGCAGAGATGTCGGCTGAGATATAGAAAGTGCTGGTCGGCAAAAACAGGACTGCAAGAGTCATAAAAATAGCAGCATTTATAATCTGATAACGACATATTCATTGATATACTGTCAACTGGGATAATCTAAAGACAATCAGAAGTTATTTTCTTTATCTAGGTACAAAATAGCAGTGAACAGGCTTACAGGATTTTTCTAAGATGTAATATTTCACTACTTCTTGGAAGTAAAGCCATGCAGATAGCTGTCTCATTGAGCAGCTGATAAATGTTTCAAGATATAAATGTTGTTTTTTTTTCCAATTAAATAAAGATGTATCATTTCCACATTTTTGGATGAATAACAGTAGTCTATATCACAGTGGGTCTACTCTTTCAATGTATGAAGAGAAATCTGAGGACTGGCAACTTAAAAATTACAACCAACCTCCTGTTCCTCTCCCCAGCAGATTTCCACTACTCTGACAGCACAACAGAAACCAAACCCTGAAATCAAGCCCTGCACGGTGGCAGGCCTGGTCCCAAAGCATCCTGAGAAGACTGGAGAGAGCCTCCACCGAGGCTGCAGCTGAGACTGGGGACAACATTTGGCAGAAAGGGTCTCTCGGCAGCACCCAGCAAAGGCAGGCTTGGCCATGGGGGAGCTGGATGGTGCCCTGTGCAGTGAAGTAGAATGGTGGGCTCCCCCACCGACCAGCATGATGTCCCCTGAGGGGGAGAGCCCAAACACCCCCACCAGTTCCCTGTGTGGCCCCCATGCTCTCAGCACTGTTTTTCCCTGCTCCAGTCCTGACGCATTGCTCGCTGGTGCAGGAGCAGCTGTGCACACCCCGCCGACGCCTGGGCTCCCCTCCTGACTGGCCCTCCGCCCACAGCATAGCAGATTACAGTTCCCAGAACTGCTCTCCAGGGCCAGCATGAGCAGGAAATCAGGATTTCTTGACACTGGTCTAATGCTGGAAGAGAGACCAGCCAGGCAGAACTGATGGGGCCTAAAGATAGCTTAACATCAGCTCTCACTGAGTGTGTTCCTCTGCTACAAAGCATTGCAGCCAAGGCAAAACCCAAAATCCAAGCCAGTGTGTTTCACTAACGCAATAACAACACAGCCATTTTTGTTCTGCTCCCAGCTGTGTGTTGAGTGCTGTTTCATGTTTATGACCCCGTCACTATTCGGTACAGATGCCCATCCCCACGACCAGCACTCCCTGCTGTGGTCCCAAGGGCCAGTGCAAGCTGGTGCTGCCAGCAGCCTGTGCCTGCCTCTACAGGGGCTTTCCTGGGCTCCAGGTGGTCCCATGTAGTGCCTTGGGAGCACATCCAAGGGCAAGGAGAAGAAATCCTTCCACCCCACCAACAATTTTTAAACCCAGTATAGAACACACCAGACTGACCTTAGCTTTGAGAGAGATGTTTATTTTCATTCTGGTGAGCTTTATCCTAAAAAAACCCTCTGAATTTGCCCTCACTCAGGTTTACTTGGGTTAGAAGTTACAGATGACAGCTGGGCATACTTCATCAAAATGATGTGTTTGTTCATTCGCACAGAGTTTTGGTTAATTATGCAATGAAAGATGAAGTTTAGAATCAGGATAATAGGAGTAGCCATATCACAGTAAATTAGTGGGATGCTTCTGGGACATTAATAGAATCAGATGCCAATATCTGTGTTGGTTTAGGAAAGCTCTATATTCTGCCTCCAAAAAGATCCTTTACCAATAGCAGTAAAGTTCATGTTGTCAGTTCCATAAGACAGCATCTATTTTCTAAATATATATATTTCTACTAATGTCCCCAAACTATTGAACAGCTGTGAATCCTTCCATACTCCAGGCATTTGTGTGTCCTCTTCTATAAAAACAATGCTGATTTGGGAGGCAGTGACCATTAAATGCGGAAGTAAACTCTGCTGTGGGAGATTTCTGTTTTGACTACACGATTATGAATGTAAGCTTTCAGGAAATTTGGAAACATATTGTCTCTGAGGCAAGAGAAACCTTTGTGGAACACAGGATTTTTGAAAATTTGTATAAATGGCAAAGTCTACCCTTTGACTGTATTTGTGAACTGGCCTTGCCTACGGAGACCCTACTATGAAAAGATATTCAGTAGAGCTCTGATATTGATGGTGACTGTCAAATACCTGGGAAATGCAAAGTGTCTCCTGGAAGGCCTAATGCAGTGAGGGGAAGGAGCTCAGGTTGAAGCTGCGTTCTTACAATTTTTAAACTGCAGTCTCACTGCTCTGACAATGCATATCATTTTAATGTGTGAACACAGTACCATGAGACCTCTTATCAATATGTTCACTATGCAAGTGGAAGCTTAGAAAACTTCAAAGCAAGTTGATAAATTTCCATAAAAGTGTTGCCAGCCCATAATCAGACGGCTAGGAATTCCCAGTTACACCAAAGATAAAAACTGATGATATTAATTTGTCCTTGTTTGAACCAAGCACTCATACTGAAATCAGCAGAACCCATATGTACTAATATCAGTCCTTTGCCTGCAAAAGCTGTTTTTCTGCCAGTCCACAGATTTAGGGATTTTCTTTATTTCTCTTTCAAAGAGTGAAAATTAAAAGAGAACATAAAAAAAAAACCTCAAAGGACTCCATTCCATTTAGTTTGTAGTTGTTTTTATTTGGCAAGCCAAAGCCTGCCTTTGGCCTTTATTTGACTTTCTCAAAGTCATAGTCTACTGCTTCCTTTTCTAAAATTCAAAGGCAGTGCCTATTGGTGAGATACTATGCTCTTACTCAGTTGCTTCTAAAGCAATTCTGCAAAATATACTCTGTAATTTTTCCAAATCTGGAAACTGAACATTTGTTTTATGACTTGTTCCCACCAGGAAGAATCCAAATCAAAACCTTTCTCCCACCTCAATTTTCTGTTTTTCCTTTTCCATGACTGCCTCACAAGTGCCAGCAGCTGCAAGCCTGAGAACATGGACACTTAATGTAACTGTATTTTTTTAAGCTGGAAAGACTTACACCATAGGAGAGCTAATTAAAGTTCCTTTGTAGTGAAAAAGAGTGTAATAGAAACATCCAATTTAACTGAGAAGATAGAGAAACCTAAAGAAAAAGACAAAGTCTTTTTCTAAACTTCCTTTAAAGAGAAACTTACCAACAGGATTCAGAAGTTTTCTGCAGTTTCATCTGGTTCCCCTTTGCCCCCCACTCCCTGCCCTGAATTATTAAATTAAAGACTCGCTTTGCCACTTTTGCTCATCTTAGTTGATTTATATAGTTACTATCTGGGTTTTTTTCCTTTGTTTGTTTGTTTGTTTGAGTATTTTTGGTTTTTTGGATGGAAATGTATTTCAGAAATCCTTTCCCCTTGACAAGAAGACAACTAGGAATGAAGGATCCATCTTCATTCCCAGCAGGTTGCTGCTGATCACCCCCTGGTAGCAGTGTGCATCCTTCTCCCAGCTCCTGCATCTGGGTGGGCAGAGCAGGAGCTCCAGGCAGTCAGGACTCAAGAAATGATTTGGGAATAGGAGCATTGCACAGCACTTGTCCTGCATTTCTCAGGCACAGGATGGAAATAATTTGTCCTGGCACAGCAGAAATTGCTGCTCCTTCTGCCTTAACCTGGGGATGAAGGCAACACCTCAGCGTCAGACAGCTGCTACAGCAGACCCTGCAGTTCCTATAAGCCCCATGCAGTGATTTAATTTTTATAGTTGTTTACTTAAAGGCTTCACTTTTAATAATTCTGAGAGAAGGATCAAAGCAAAGCAGTGGAGCCTCTAGCATTTTCTCCTGCCTCTTTTCTGTACTGGCACAAAGAGGAAGAAGGCATTTCCACAAGGTCCTGACTCAAGTATAAAAATAAAATTTACATTTATCATATTTGAAGGCAGCCAAGGAAAACTGACCTCATGGTATAAGCTCTAAGAAAGCTCAGGAGGGAGAAATTAAAACAATTAGTAGCAATTACCACCAAAATTATGGTACTGAATAGGACAGTGCCTAATAACAAGAGGTCGCAATTGCTAATGCGTCCTTCTGTATGCTCATTTGTCTTCTCAGGATTATAGTCATTTGTGTTGTCCTTTTGCACAGCAGGATCCCCAGTGCCACACTCCTTTCTCTTTCATAAGAAGTTCACAATGAACAAGGGTTCAACATGTTCAGAGAAGCAGTTTGTGCCTTTGGAGGACTTGGATTAATATGGGCTTTACTTTCAGTTTCTTTGTAAAGAAACTTTACTGCATTTGAGCTTTATTTTCTTTCGCTTTATATGTTTCAAGGGAATGTAGCTAAAAGGTGAGCAAAACTGCATTAATTTATATTTTCACCCAAATAAATGGAACCAGAATCAAACTTTCCATTAATCTTCAGGCACACAGGCTTTGGGCACACTAGAAGGGTTTATCAGTGGATTTTACTGATGGAGCTAATTCATAGAATGGTTTGGGCTGGAAGGGACCTTAAAGACCGAGTTGGACCTAGTTCCAACACCTCAACATGGGCATGGGCATCTTCCACTAGACCAGGCTCCTCCAAGCCCTATTCAACCTGGCTTTGAACACTTCCAGGGATGACGCACCTACCCACTCTCTGGGGAACCTGTTCCAGTGCCTCACCACCTCATTGTCAAAAATTTCTTCCTTCTATCTAACCTAAATCTTACCTCTGCCAATTTAGAGACATCACCCCTTATCCTGTCCCGACATGCCCATGTAAAAACACTCTGAGTTTCTTGTAGACCCCCTTAGTCAAGTTACTGATGGATCCAATATAGCTAGGAAAAAAATAAACCCCTTTAGTGTCATCACAGTATAAAAATGCTTGCACAACAGTAATATCCACAAAATTTTTTTCATCAAACTAGCAATCCTGATAGTTTAGTACACTCATTTTTGGGACTTGAAACTCAGGATTGCCTAGAGAGGTCACCTACACCATATGCCTACTCTGATACATTTTTACAGATTCATGGGAATTCTACAATTGTAATATTGGTCCAAAAGCAAATCAACACAAAGACACTTTGTTACTTAAAGCTTCTTAATTTAAAAAAAGGCATTTTGGGTCAACCCTTGTCTGCTTAATCAAAATGTTTTCTTTCAGCACAAATACGAAAGTAAACTTCAAAAAGTAACATTAAAATGATAAATTACATTATTCTATTCCAGAAAATTTCTAACACATTATATCAACTCTATTTAAGCCATTTTTCACAGCCGGATCTTATTCAAATCAATACTGTCTTGAAGGACATTTTGATTTCAACATCACAGCATTTTCCAGAGAGCAATTATTAAAAAAATATTGCCATAGCTAAAAGTGGGCATAGCATTAAAAAACCACACAATGAGCATAGTGCATTATGTTGTTTATAATCTAGAGATAACAACAAAATTTAAAAAATATCTAAAAGTCCAAGACAAGTTATTCCCAGGAATAGCTATCTGATATGGTGTAGACAAACAACAAACTTCTTTCCTTTCCTATTATAGATCCATAAGTGCCAGTTCAATCACTTCCCTTCTGGAGGCTACAGCCTTCATCAGAGGGCTGGCAAAGCAGGTTGTCACAGCACACTAATTTACTTCAGGAAAAATCAATTAAGATAGCTTAAGTGACTTTAACTGGGAAATTGCTGGGGACAGTAATCACCACTGCAGACAGTGATGAGTACATGGGAATGGCAACTTCTTCCATCAACATATTTGTACCAAAGTGGGCATCTCTCCATTGCTTCAACATCTGAGCCAAAGCCCACCCAAATCAACAAGATTTCCACAATTAAAAATGTAGAATTAACCTGTATTCAGTATTTGGCTAGGAAGCAATACTTCTCAAAGTATTCCTTTCTCATGCTTTTATATAAATATATGTATGTAGTTTCCCAGGCACTCTTGTTATTGAGTAAACTAGATCAAAAGAGAATGCCTTGATAAAGTCAACATTGCATGTCTGAATCAGTACTACAGAAAACAACAAATGTCACTCTGCTGCTTCTGCCACTTCAGCACCACTTCAAAGGTCACTAATTCCTTGAGAAGCTGCCATAAATAGCCTGCATCTCATACAGAAATGTTCTGCCAAAATATTAACTCAGAGTTGCCTTTTATTTTCACCTTCAGTCATCAATACTTTTTGACAATCCTTTGCTAGAACATGCTTTCCATCTTAACACCTTATTAATTCCATGGTTACATCTTTCCCCATACTCCCACAGTAATTGCAGGGCTCCCACTCAAGTTTCACTGACACCAAGAAGTGGAAAACATTCTTCCCAGATGGGAAACTCTCTTTGTAGTGATGTGGCTCCTGTTGACAGTACTATGCTTGTGCTATCCCTCCCCAAAAGTTAAACTACACCAGCAAAGCCTCTTTTTTTATGTTAGTTTAAAATGAGTCCGCACTAATGCTATTGACAGTATTAAAACAGTGGAGGGGAAAAAAAGTTACATCCAAATCAAGTAGTTCAATAGGAACAGAGCCAGCGCAAGATTGCAAATATCATGGAGGATGTTTTCAGAGAAAAACATGGGCAAAATAATCCTAACAAACAATGGAAAACATTACTGGGCAGCATAGTAAACACTGAGCTGGAATAAGTGAAGGGCTTTGCTTCAGGGAAAATACTGTAAGTAAAAAAAAAGTGAGAAGAAACAGCCATTCAGAAACTGTATTATTAGGTGTAGATGTATCTTCAGAATATAATGAAACAAATACACGTGTCCCATATCTTGCCCCTCACTAGTGCAAATGTGAGCCCTGTTTGTTCAGAAATACAAAGCCTTAGAAAAAATTAGAAGCTCTCACTGGATGAACCAGGTATATAAGACCAAATAATTACACTCAAATAAAGCATCTAATATGCTTCTTTGAAACATTTAATCCAACCTTTTCATGCTTGCAAAAATTCATAGCACTAGAAATAATCTAGGGGATAAAATGCAAGATGTAAACCCTAAAAAATATGCTACCCAAGGGATGAATACTGTGATTATCTAAAACCTGTTATGGTACTTAATAATGTGTGGCCTACCTGGAATCAATAGGACTAACTCAGCAGGCAGACAGCAAAATCTGTACCTTAATTTATTTTCTTACTTAAATTAAAAGGCTCACTTTTTGTAGGATCTCCAAGGTACTTGTAATCTTCAGATTTACCCTTGAATTTTTCATTTTCATCTGCTACTGAGCAAAATCTTGTTTTCAAATTGGCAGCTTTGTACTGTTGCCTCAATGAATGATTGCAGCAACTTAAAGCCTGAAATGAAAACAGCAGCAGTTTAGATGCAAAGCAAAATAAGAGTAACAAGTAAATGTATAATGTAATTTCCACTGTCATACAGCCTCTCCCCTACTAAAGGCCCTTTTCTACACCCTTCGTCCCACAATCAATGACATATTTTCTTCTTGCTCCTCCTTCTTCCAGGAATGATGCTAAGGTTCAAGGTGCTTGTGGGGACAACAATATCACAGTGAAAATATTTGCACTCATTTCTCAAAAGATCAAGCTAGTATTAAAAATATATTCACATGCATCTATTCATATCTATATTTTTATTTTTTTCTGTTATACTTCCCCTATTGAAGCTGGTTAAGTTACTGGAAAAAATAGTTGAACAAGTGGAAAAGGTTGAAAGCATTTCTTTAGAGCTCATCCCTGTATTCAGCTTTGGTATCTGAGTTTTGCTGACTCAGTTTTGCTGATTGAGTGGCTAACTTGACACTTTTCAGCCAGTGATTAGTCACATGTAAGACTTTTCTACAGTTGAGTCAGCTCTCCCTCACCAAAAGATTCAGAAAATTCTGAACATTGACATTTTTGGTTCAGATTAGTCTCACTATCCCTGAGCTAGGCAGCTAAGCCCTCTTTGCATTATGGTAAGTACTTTGGACTGGCATCTACAGCTCTACTGCAGACGTCAGCTAGTAAAAGAAAAAAAAGTCTTAAGTCTCACCTCAAGGCGCTTTTGAGAGACACAGCATCACAGACTTTTTATTAATTTAGATTTCTTGGTGTTTCCTCATGATAGACAAGGGTGGGAATGCTGTGCCACTCTCACATACACACCAGAAGAAAAATGGCCACACCTGATGATCCTAGCTACGTGGTGAAGGGATATTGAAGACCCATGCTCCAATTTCATAACGCAAGATTTTTCATGTGTTGCATAAAGAAGCCTTGGAGAAGGAAGCAAGCCCATGTCTCCCTTTACCCAAGCAAATGAAAGTCTTATTGGGCAAGAGAATCCTGTTGAGGCTTGCTTCCTTTCTGTTTCAATAACTGTTGAATTGCTCCTTGAGCAGTGGGGATGGTGCTGGTGCAGCAGAGCTGCCCATAAATCTAATCCTCCTGGGGTGGGGAGAGCTGGAGTCCAAGGAGGAGACCATCAGGACCCTGCAGACATTGCTGATGCTTCCCCAACTCACATAAGTGCTTCTGAGAACCCAGCACAAGGCCCTGAAAATCGACTCAGAGATCATTAGGGAGCCAACAAAGTGCCTGGTGCATGGATTGATGTTTTCTGAGAACTGCTGCAAAGGAAGCAGGTGGTTGCATCTGCCAGCTGCAGTTTTTTCCAGATTCTGCTTTGAAGGCAGGATGAATGCTGTTCCAATCATCAAGTACACAGGCTGCAAAGATATATGACTGGGATGGGTCCTAACTGGAAATGATGGGCTGCATTGCTCTTGCAGGTAGTGGGTCCAATGTCAGCTGAGTTTACAGACAATCTCGTCTCTTGCGGGCTCCTCTGAAGTGCAATGCAGTTAATATTGCAAATAAACTGGGATTCTGGTTGCACAGCAAGAGGAATGTGTCCAACTGGCAGAGAGAATAAATACTTCTCCAAACAGGCAGTAATCAGTTAACATTACTCTAAAACAAACATTGAAAAAGCACAGCACTTTAGCAATTAAAGGTCCAAATTTGCAAAATTAATTAGTGTTTCCCGCAGCATAGCACTCTACTTATGAACAGCTCTATTGTAAATGTATGATGCTCTAATATGAAAAGAGAGCATTCTTATGTTAATTATCTAATTAACTAATCTGGGCACAATTAGCAGCTGAAACAGCACAGCATTACACTCTCTTCCTTCTTCCCTTCCGGATTCAAGATTGCCTTTAAATACGTATTTTCAAGTGGCAGGGGACCCTGGTGATAGGGCTCACTACCACGTTAAGCAGACCTCGGTGCCAGCAGAGGTTCCAGTGAGCGGGCACTGAAACAGGAGAGGCAGTAATATCTTTGGCACATAATTTAGGAGGGGGAAAGTCAGCTATTTAATCTCAGCCCTAAAGCTAGCCAGCCCTCCAGGGAAGCCTTCCTTGTCACTTCACAGAGAGTCAGCATGAAATGCTCAAGAATACAGTTGTCTGTTTCTCTGTCCCTTTGGAAACTCAACACCACTTCACCAGACCCCCCTGACAGAAGTATTTTCTGAAGGATGGATCAGTGGCTATTTTAGAGCTTTGAAAATAGAGAGCCTCTTTCATTTCTACTTTGCTGCCAGAGTAGCTATTGACTTCACTGAAGTTTACTGTGGCATGAAGAGAATTAGCGAACTGGTGCAGATCTCTGACAAAAACTTACCAGGGAGAAGAACATTTGCTGAAAGAGTCTAAATCAGCCTCAGAGGATAGTTTAGACAATGTCTCAAAGTCCTGACTCAGATTCTACCACAATGATCCTAAATCAGAGGTAGAAATGAAAGAAGAATATTCATTTCAGTATTTTCACATTTGTACTTTTTTGCAGCTGCATCAGATGTCCTTTTATGCAGGAAATTGATTTTGTGTTCAGTAATTTAAAAGAGCAGAAAAAGGTAACAAGCTGAGACTAACAACTTTATACTGAATTGTACAAAATGTTGATAAATTTTAAATATTTTTACTTTACCTTTCTATTGGGTATTTTTCCTTTTAGAGGTCTGTTTGTCTGCTAGTTTAGGATTTTCCATTAAAAACCGTTTGGGTAGATCTATTGTAATGCTCTACCTCTCCCACTCATTCAGTGTTCTCTGACAGGGAAAGGAGTAGTAGTCACAGTTTGCCTATGCATGCAAGGCTGGTTTTTAGACAGTGCTGATCTACTGTGTATTATAGAACCACAAAATAATTTACCTTGGAAAAAACTGGAGTAGTCCATCTAATCCAATACCAGCAAGATCTGCTGCAGTAAGTCTGCTTACTCTGGACTTGACCTCCTGAGTTCTGAGCATCTCCAAGGATGCAGATTCCAGCACCTCTCCAGCCAATCTGCTCCACCTTTTCCTGCTCTTACAGTGAAACAAATTTCTTAACATCTACCTGGAATTTCCTCTCTTCCAAGCTGTGTCTGCTGCCTTTTGCCCTTTCACTGTGCATCTCCCATGAGAATCTGGATTCATCTTCTCTGCAGCTTCCCAAGAGGTAGCTGCAGGCAGCCAGGAGACCTCCCTTCAGCTGTTCTTTCTCCAGGCTAAAATAAACCAACTGCCTCAGCTTCTCCTTCTACATTGCTTGCCCCAGCCCCCCACCACCCTGGTGACCCCTCCCTTGGACTCACTCGGGGTGGTTGATACCTTTCTTGTGCTGAGAAAGACAGACCTGGAGTCAGTGCTCCCACTAACCTCTGCCCAGTGCCATGTTTTGGGAATGATCACGTCCTGCTGGCTGCACTTCTGCTCAGGTGGCTTCACAAAGATGCTCTGGGTTTGGAGGTTGCAACACTTTGGTGGAGAGGTTCTGAGAAACCTGAGGTAATGCTGAGGTTGTCCTGGCCTTCACAAAGCAGGGGTGCAGGAGACCAGCTCCAGATGTCCCTCCTGCATGAGCTGCTGTGCAGGTCTGTGCAGCTCCTCAGTGGGCTGCAGTCACAGGCACCCACCTCCAGCACAGGACCCAGTCCCTCCACACAAGATCCCAAAAGTAGATCTACTAGGACCAGCAAAGACTTTGCCCAAAGTGTGAGAACTCCAGACTGATCCCTGCTTCATCCCAGCATAGTTCACAGCATACCCCAAGTGAACGAATCCCATAGGGAGAAGGTGACTCATCTCAGCAGTAGCATCCCACTGATGAAACTCCCAACACAAGCAGCCAAAAGCTGCCTTGCATGCCCTTGGGTCCAAGCAGAGGCACTCACATTTATCTGAGTAGTCATAATCAGAGCCTGAGACTATGAGCAGCCCATGTGCAACGCAGCAGGGAGAGCAAAAAGGCTAAACAAGAAAAGAAAATAAAAGAGAAAGGAGGTTATTCCCTGACACCATCACTAGGTTATGTATCCTCTGGCATGTATTGTGTAAGTCAGCTCTTATTTAAAAATCTCTCTTGGTTCTTATGTTAACTTGTTCATAGAGGATAATCCCATGAATGATGTGCTTCTGGCATGACAGCTAATCTAGCAAAGGATTTACTACATTCTATCTCCTTGTGGAAGGAAAGGGGACTAATTCTTCCAGGACCTTAAAATACAGTGCTGGGCACCTATTAATAGCTTTAGTAAAAGTGAATCATCATCCTCGTCTCTTAAAAAATGACTCATGAATTAGCTACACAAATAATTGCATCTATTGATATCTATAAGCAGAATTTTTTTTAAAAAACCAACAAAACAAAACAAAACCAAAACCAAAATTATATAAGCCATATAAAGTTCCATAATATCAAGAATTAACCATAATTGACTAATAGGATGACAAAAAGAACTTACTGCCTTTGCTGTGGGATAAATCAGCATATGTTACCAAATGCCACCACATTTCTGTGTGCTTTATTTGATCATTTTGTGATTTGTATGAACTCATTTGTATAAACCCCTTCTGAAACTCTCCAGCTGCCTCAGAATGTACCATAAGATGCTCTGGATACCTTTACCTTTATTTCAAAAACATTTATTTGGGGTTGTAGAGCTTTTTCTTACAAGCTGCAACGAGGCAAGACACCTACCAGTTCTCCAGCCAAATACAAAGCCAAAACCTCAAATCCCAACTTTCACTACACACCAGGGTTCCTATATTCATGGTGGCCTCCAAACACAATGAGAATAATTATCCTACCTACTCATAAGAAATTACTGTACCAAGAATCCTAGAGAATGCTTTGTAATATGCCTTAATTTCAGGAAAATTCTCTCCTCTTTTGAGGAACACACAGCCACAGGTGCTTTAGAGGCACAGGCTCCAAATTTCAGTCATATCTTCAAGAATTTGCCAAACCAAATTTTCAAGCTAGAGGCACTAGAATGCAGCTGTATGCCTTAGCGTGGATTTTACCACTGTACAGAGCCTTTGGAGCTCCACTAAGGAGTTGCAAGGACACCACAGAGTTCAGTAAGACATCTGTCTACAGACAGAAAGCCTGGTTTTTGTCTAGAAACAGCCATTTCAGAATTTTTTCTCTATCCACGCAATTATGGAAAATATGTAGAAAAACAGCACCCTGTGACTTACATTATAAATTGCTATTAAGCAACAATCTTTGAATTTTGCTATGTAAGTGCAAACTTTTATCATCAATCCAGAGGAAAAATATTTATCATATATACATAAGAGATACTTAGGACCTGCTTATGGATATCCCACTAGATGGGAAAAAAGACACCGTGCAGCATTAATCAAATATGTGATTTTCTGGTTTATTTCTTGAATATGAGTCTTGACTTGATGCTTTTTTGGGGAAAGATCTTCTTCATAAAATAAGTCATGAAAGCACTGAAGTTCATCCTCTTTTGGGACCTCTAAGCGAGTGTTTCCAAATTCCATACGTTAACACATCCATAGAATTTGTTACAAATATTCCTAGTTTGTGCCAGAAAGTTTAGAACAAGATCCTGGCTGGCTACCAAACGACTAACTCTCTAGGACTGGCTTAGGGACAATTCAGTGTGTTGTTTAATGAAAGAGAGTATATGACCTGTGAAAGCCTGTAAGACTCACTTCACAAGGTGGTTTGCTCACTCAGTGATCTGGCTTGGCAGCTCCCTGCTCAGCATGGAACCACACCCAGGCCAGCTATGCCGAACCCAGACTGTCATCTAAGCCATTGACTCTCCTTTTTGGCTCAGATTGTCTCAAATTGCATTCAGACTCTCCATTTCGAAATAAAGGCAAATGGTGTGCACAGACATCAATCACCATTTATGTAGGATGGAGTGTTGATGTCCTGCTCTCATTCAGCAAGCAATTATAAAGGCTGCATTTAGTGGTAAGGCTGAACTTCTGGTAATGCTCACTGATACCTCATTTTAGGGTTTGGGTTTTTCTCCTTTTTCTGAGAGGAAGATCAATACCCTACTTTCCTTTCCCATACTGTCTTTCATCCCAAAATACTTCCCAGTTTAAATATATGTTTACAGGAATTTTTTTTTAATATGTTCCTGTGCCATGGAAACAACAGAAGCACTGTGGTGTCATGTGCAGAGCATCACTGCTTTTAAATTGAAGCCTGGAAACAGTGAATATTGCCTTTATCTGGGACTACAGGGGTAATTAAAATAATCGGAACACCAGGTTAATTAAAAACCCTGTATGACCTAGGAAGGTTGATACTGAGCCCAAATGGTCAGATCCCTCCCCTCTTTTAAGATTGTCCACATAAAAGAGCTTTTTGTATAAATAGATGCTGGTACTTTTTACATTAAAAAAAAAAAAAAAAAAAGGTGAGCAGAACCTTACAAGGTGTTTCTGGACTCAAAGGAGATGTCTGTGCATGCTGATTCTTCATGCAAGTTAATGATTGCATTTTTGTAGAATTCTGTTTCCTTGAACTATTAGCCTTCCTACCTATCCCCCAAGTGTTCTTCTTTGATGAAAGATTACAACTGAGTTAGTTTCAGGATTATTATACAGCACAGAGCAAACACTGTGTCAAGGACCCAATGAACACATAAGAGGCTGTTATTGATGAATTATCATGTAAACACCATAAACAGGCTTTGCATTTTGCCTTTTCCTCCTACCTTTGGGTATTGTCTTATCTGGCTTTTCAGATGTTTCATGGAATGTTCGAAACTATCCTCTTAATTTTTCTTTAACATCTGCAACACTGCTTATGCCAAGGACTCTACTGAATGGCAACACCTGTAAGCTTAATGAAGTTTTCTACAAATCTTAATATTTGAGACATAAGTCCAGGATGTCATGGAACAAAATGACTACCAAGACTTCACCATTCCTAGCATTCAGCATGGTAACCTCAGCAGCCAGAGGAGAGAATATACAAAAATCCACATTCAGAGTAGTCGCCTGCCTCTTTTGTCTCCCGTTAAGTCAAATTTACTGTTATTCTTGTAGTTTAGATACTACTAGAGTAACAGTGACTTTAAAATACACACATTGTCCAGAGATGTTACTCACTAAATCTTTTTTGTCTCTGTTTCACTAACACTGGTACAACAGATGAAGTCATCCGTGGATTTGTGTTCTGCTTTACTGGTGTTTAAGCCATATGTTGACACTAATATTTTGGAACCAAAATGAGCCAATAAGCAAGACTGAATTTATTTCAGCCCATCTTAAAGTAGTAATTCTCAGTCCCTAACAATGCAGGGTAATACCTCTTAGGGAAGGAGAGAAACCACATAAATGCTGCTCCCATCTTATTCTTCTCCATCACTGAATGCTTCCTCCATTCTGACAGCCTTGGGAGGAGAGTGGTGTTTGTTTTATGTCAGTAGGAACATGGGGATTAGATAGGGTAGATGGGAAAGGGTCAAAAGGCAATATCTGCTTGCATGGTGATGACTATCTGTTCGGATTGCTTTGATTATTCCTCTTCCTCGTCCCTGGGAAACGGACAGCTGAAGGATTGCAACTAGTTGAATTTGTGCAATCACACCAGAACTGCAGAAAAGTCTGCTCTTTCTCTTTGTGGAGTTGCCCATCAGCTCAGGCAAGGCCCCTTTTAGACCTAAATGTGAGAAGCTGGGTTGTGAGGGGGAGAAGCTTTCTGCAGTTAGAAGTACCACAGAGATCAGGATAACCACATCTGGGAGACAGGCAGGTTCTAAATACAGACATCATGAGTGAGCTTGGCTCAAAGGGTGCTGCAAACCCCCAACAGAAGGGATTTGCAGGATTTAGTAGTAGAAAAGGCCAGCTTTGGTGGAGATGTTGTCAGGATACCTGGAGAGACAGCAAAATAAATATATTGTGTGGGGCTCCGTGGGAGCCAAGGGGCTGCAGACAGGACCAGAAGAAAAGCACCAACATGAGTGTAGAAAACCAGCAGGATGGAGTCCAAAATATTACAACAAATAAAAATGGGCTGGTGGACATCACATAGAATGAGGAAGATGCTAACTTTGAACGTCACAGTGCATGTCTGGCAGCAGCAGGAGTGCTTTCATGGCACCAGCTTTCAGGGAGGTTCTTTAAGCCATTTGTACTGTGCAATGACATTCGTACCCTATTCAAATATTTATTCCCCATTGCCTTCTTAAAATCCTAATAGACAGGAAGAGTTTGAAAATACCTTCTTCTGTGTATTCAGCAGTCTCGTGCTTTCTCCGGCTATTTCGATAATGAGGAAACAGCAATAGGGACAGCGCTGTGACAGCTACTGCCTCAAGTGATGTGGGGCACACAGACTGTACAGAGCTGTGCCAATGACATTCTTCTTCCTACTTTTTCAGTCCTGATGTCTGGTAAATCTGCATCTGAGATAAATAGCTGAAGTACTGCTATAAAAACAGTTCTCTGTACCAGAATGATACAGAAATCAGCGGAATACTTATTTTTCTTTGTAATTATTTTCATCTTTATTTCCAATCCAAAATAAAATTTTAAAGATACCCTTGAAATTAATGAAGTCTTTCTTTGTCAGTTCAGCCTGGAAATAGTTAAATTGATATTTATGCAATTCATAATGGCTCTGCAGCCTACCATCACCCAAAGAAAACTTTCCCTTATAGGAGAGAGGAAGTTTATGTAGCTGCAGTCTTGGATTACATTGATTCAGTCCTGAGGCGATACAGATGCCAATTATATGATATACATACCGTACATCTTTAAATTCTCTGTAAAACAATCCCTGAGAAATAATTGTTATTGTCATTCTAGTCAGGCACTCAAAATACAACCAACACAGTTCCTTACCTGTTGGTACAAAACTAAACTTTTGGTGTGTCTGGAAAAAACTTCATTCTTTTTGTGTATTAGTTAGGGTACAGCAGTTGTGGATTTGTCTGTAAAAATACTTTAATTCCTTTAGTAAGTACCTATCAGCCTACATGCTTCCATACCCCTTGAGGTGTTAGAGTAACTGTTCATCTTCCTCTTCTTTTTCTCTTTACGTTAAGACTTCATTTGACCCTTTGGGTTTTCACTAAATTCTTTGTGATCAGTAAATGCCAATTACTCTTATGCAAAGAGCTAAACAAAAAATTTAATTTCATTGTAAAGGAACAGGATTTTTTTTTTTAAATCCAAATTATTTTTATTAAGGCATAAAAATTGTTGTCCTTCAGATTGCAGAGTCTGATCATTAGAAAACTAACCAAGGCAATTTCAGTTCATTAAGGCTTTTTCTTATAATATGACCAAAAGAGGTTTTTCAAACCCTGCTGTCGAACTCAAATTAACTTACCCAGTTTTTAAAAGTACCGTTTTGCCTCACCTACTAATTGTGTAGAAAAAACTATGTGGTGTCAGTTAATTCACCTTCACATTAATGTCATCCTTGCCACTGTGGTTGCCACCAGCCTGTACCTCTGTACCTCTTCCCAAGGTGGCGTCATAACCTTTTCTAGTATGTCCAAAAACTAACCACTATTTCATCTTTTCCACCTGATTTAGGTCACAACAAACTTTAATTAAATAACATTCTTTATAGAATTGTCTCTAAATATTTAAATCTTCATGTAATTATCATGAGTGGTAGCCTACAAACTACCTCCTCTTAGAAAAAAATATTAATAGAATGTTAAATCTATGTGAATGAAATTAGCAGATACCTAAGGAAAAAAAGTATGTACAGACATACTCTCAATGCTCTCCAATTTTTTTCTGAAAACAGTCAAAATATTCTCATTAATGAACTGGAAAAGACTTTGAACCTTGTAAAAAAATTACTCTGAAAAGCTTACTTATCATCCTAACCTAAAACCTATACCAATAACTAAATATAAGACAACCCTGCTCTAATGAAAATTTCTCAAACTTCCCTTTCTTGCAGCATCCCAAATTTGTTAAAGTCATTTCAGATGTAAACCTCTACACACCAGGAACCTGACCATGCCTGAGGAATAAATGCAGGACTGACGGCACATCTCCACTGCCACCAGCACAGATCCCACAAACACACAGCCTAGAAGGTGTATGACCATGGAACCTTCTTTCCTCATTGAAACCACCCTCGTGAAACCAAGGCATCACTGTTCCCCAGAGCAAACTCAAAAGTGAAACAGTACAGGACAGTAACATTCAGGTACCAGTAGGAGAGCACTTTTCACTCCCCAAAATATTACACCATTTGTCTCTTAATCCTGTTACTCAAGAGAGACATCAGCCTTCAAAATGAGCCTGGAAATAAAAGTCCTTCGTTCTACTTGCTGTTTGAGAGCCATGGATTCTCTAGACCTACGGGGTGTTTATCACATTATAAGTTTCCCCACCGCCTACCACACACTCACTTTTTACTATGGATAACCTCTCTATTGCCAGCCTCAACATTTCTTCTTAGTGATAGCTGAAACAATGTCAGCCTCACCTGAAAATTACACTGACTACCAGCAGACAGACTGAGGTTTGATTGAAGCACACTTTTATGCACATCACTTTCTACAAGGGAGGCAAAGGAAACATTCACATTAGGAAAGATTCCTGTACTATATCTCTGAATAAAAGAATGGGCATTATATCATGAAAAAAATTGGGAACGTTGAACAAAGAAATTACTTCATTCAAAGCTTCATGATATTAATGTTCTAGGGACTTTTATTGCATTCAAGGTAACAGAACTTTTATAGTCTTTGAAAAGAAAAAAGTGTTTTTTTCAAAGCAACATCTGACTCCATAATTTCCTTTACTGGTAGAAAATATATTACCAAGTGTTTATGCAAAAAAGAAGGTAACAGCAATAGAGATGGATAAAAGGGATGATCAACATTAGTAAGCTTTCTAAAAAAAGTCCCTCCTACTGTTACACACAGGATATCTGATCTGGGAACTACTGTAGGATAAAACTCAAAGATAAGTCCATGCTAGGCAACAGAAGAAATAACACAGAGTGACAAACACCAACACAAAAGGGAGATATATTCCGAAGCTCTCTGTTACAAACTACATAAGCTCATTCACACTTTGAAATCTAATCATTTGGTTCATTCCCTCTGTTCTATTTCAGCCAGGCTATCTGTAAGATGTCTACCCACTGTTAAATTGGTAGCCTTCTCTGAGCAAAATTGATCATTGTCATGACTACTACTTTTCCTTTATCATTCAGGGAACAAGTAATTCTGAACTGTATTACGGTAGGCTTTCTGATTTGAATTTTATTTTCTGGTTGTCTTTGCTTTTCGTCTGCTGTCATGTCTTTTCCTGGGGATATATTTTGCCACTTGGGAAATTCTGAGAAGATAAAACACTGTGTGATTCAAAATTCTTAACAGTCCAAAGCATGTGTGTTTGCATTTGTGGAGATTCTGTATTTATTCTCTGTCTCCGTGGAAAAGCTCCTAGCTTTTTATTTCTAGCTCATCTGTGGCACTTCATTTGTAACATGCTACAGGCTTCCAAAGAGAGACAAAACACAAAAAAGGGAGGGGAAAAATGCTGAGTTCATCACCATAAATTATTGATGTTTCTCCTACTTAACTTACTCATCAGGATTCATTGTTAATGAGGTGTGGATTTTCGTTTTAAATTTGCCATGAAACCAGATGATCTTTAAGGTTGCTTCCAACCCAAACCATTCTGTGGTTCTGTGTAGCACTGCAGGCATTCAATTTGAAGCACTGCATTAAAGAGGATTTCTCCCAGTGTGTGTCTCTGGTTCCATTTTCTGCAGTAGGTCTCTGCAACTGTGACTTGGCAGGCACTGGTGGTATTTATCCAAAACACAGAATGCAATAGGAAACAGAAAGACAAGAGGAAGATTTTTATTATGTAACTGATAAAATAGAGAAACAGATGCTGTGCAATTGCTCTGGAATTAGTTGATTTATTTAAAGGGTTAATTGTATTAATTAACATTGTATTCCTATGGGGTAAACTGGAATTCAGATGAATTGCAGTGATCCAGTGTCTGGGAGCACCAGGAAATCTGCCAGCATCTATTACTGTTTCCATCTTCCAATTTGCAACTAGTTTAAATTAGGGCCAGATGCTGCTGCTATTGTTGTTCCTCATGCTAGACTTGCACTGCCTTCAGCAGAAACAGAAGCTGGCTTGTAGGCTGGGGTCAGTACTAGGATATTCTCAGTTAAACAGCCCAAATGAAAAATGGAAGGGAGGTGGGAGTGAGCTGGTTTGGGCTTACCCCAGAGTAAATTTCCACCAAAGCATGTTAAAAAAATAAAATGGAATGAAAAATTGATTCACTTTAGGGTTTTTCCAGAGGGCTTCAGAAGGGGATCCATCTGAACTGAAACCAGTGGGAGCTTTATCAGTGGCTGTGGGAGGATCAGGCACAAACCAGTGTAGCATCTTTTGGAAATCTCCCCTTGACCCATTGCGAGATGAGGCTCCACAGGACTGAATGCCACTTTCAGTGATTCCCATGTCACCTACATAACTCCTGATACAGATATCAGCCCCAGACTACTGGGCAGGAAGAACAGTCCAAGGAATGAGAGACTGAAATTAAAAATCCTGATCCATCACCTATTACCCTGGAACTTTGGGAAACGTTCGTTGTCTGACTGTGTCGCAGCTCCTTATCTGTGAATTAATACTAGCAGGTCACTGCCTTAAAAATCTGTTGCAGAAATAAATACATGATAGCTTATAGAATGGGTACAAGATCAGATGGGTAACTAAGACAGGCAGCCACGAACACCCTGGGATTCTTTTTCATCCTAAATCAGGCAAACTAGCAATTAAATTGGCCTTTTTCTGATACACAGTAAAAAGGAGTAGGGGAAAAAAGAAGAAGAAAAACCACTTGAAGAACTGCTCCTAAAAATATAAAATGTATTTTAATTATGAAGGGGAATTAATATTAGATTGACTGAGGAAAATCTCATGGGGCATTCAGCCAACTCATCCATCTCCTATCACCAGAGAATTTCAGCTTTCCAAACAGCCCTGTAACACAGCACTTCTTGGGATCTTCTCTGAATACCGAGCTTATTATCTTTTGACTCCTTCATTATCTGTCTCTGACATAAAATGTGGCATGTACTCCTAAGGGAATTAAACACTGAAGAAAAAAAAATGTATTAGTCTATCTAATCACCCTTTCCCTCCCCTTTCCAGGGTTTCTCCCTACTGTATCATTTTGCCCTTCAGCCACATGCAAAACCTTGTCAGCTTTGCCCCTGCTCTTTCCCTTTCTGTCCCTCCATTTCCTGCCACTTTGTTCCTTAAATTAAAAATATGTAGCAATATCTGAATTCAGCTGTCTGGGACAGTGTCAGGTGAGTGAGGACATGATGCTATTCAGACAGCATATGGTCACTATTAGCCAAAAGGACTGAGTGCTCCTCATCTTGGTCTCCAGAAGTGTGAATAAAACTCACAGTCCAAGCTGGCTCAAAAAAACCTGCACATGGCCCCTTGCTGCTCTGTCCCAACTCCAATGCCAGAGCTCAGGATCTGTGCCTACAGTAACAAAGAGCTTTTGGAGAGGGAGATGTGCCCCAGGTTTTGTCACTGGCCTGGATGATGCCTTTGAACAGTTCTGTCTTCCGCAGTGCCTTTCCCTGTACAAAGAGATGCCCTTCATCAGCATCCACTGCGTGGAGTACTGGGTGATGGTAGTAGTGGTAACACCTATAGCACAACATTCTCTAGTCCAGTCCCAGTAACTTCATATCTGTTAAATGCCCTCATTCACCTCAGTTTCCTCTTATTTTCTGTAGTACCAATATTTGCATTGCTCGTTTCAGATCAGGCATCTCCCTGTATTCTAACAATCTGCCATGTCAAACTCAACTGTTGCCTTCACCTGCACACCCACCTCCTGCTGCTTCACCAGATGCTCCATGGGTAGCACTGCTCCAACAGCCACCAGATTAATGGGCAGAAAGTTTGCTTATTTTTGCTTTTGGAATACATCTGAAAGTTCACCTCTTCCAGTGGCAGAGTCCTACAACACTCCCTGTGGCTGCTCCCCTTCACCACATTGCACTGTCCCCAGGGACTTCTCCACCCTGCTTGGATACTTCATAGTGCCCTGTGCTGAATGGGACAGTGCTCTCTAAAGGAGATTGAATTGAAAACTGTAAATTGTGAGATTTCTTGAACAGCAGTCTGGGAGACTTCAAACTATTTTTTACTAAAATTACTTTAAAAAATATAAGTATGCTAAAAATTTCAACAGCTGTAGATACCAATAATAAGAAGAAAAAATGAGAGAAATCAAAACCATTAGCACACTTTCTATCTGAAAGCAAAGTGTCGTGTTAAAATAGTGCTGTGGAGAGCATAGGGATTTTCCTTTACCAGAAAAGAATACTGGGTTTTAGAACAGAAAAAAATGCATGAAAAAGAAAATAAAATCTGTCAAATCAAAACAAAAGAATTAGGAAAAAGTGCACCAAGAAACAGAACTTTAAATACCTTCCAAAAATTGTGCCATTGACCTTCCAAAAGCTGAGATAAACTAGACCCAACTCCAGCTGTGGGGTAGCTACTGACTCCTGCCACCTGAGGATCTGGAGCAGAATGTCTCAGCTTTCTGATGAAATTATAATCAGAGTAGAAAAGGACAGATTATTCAGTCCTCCTCAACAACACAAAAAGTCTTTCATGTGGGTCATAAGAAACTGTATCTAAAAACATAAAAAGGTGAAAATAGTGCGTGGGATCCTGTGCTTTTCTCCTTTTCCAGCACAAGGGTTCTGAGGTGCCTCACAGCCCAAAAAGCAAAGCAGCACATTTTGCTCACCCCCTACACAGCAAACTTGCTGCCAGTGGCTGGCTCAATGGAGGACAACATCCATTAGCAAAGCCATTGAAAATAAGCCTTGTGTTCTCACATCATATTGATGTAAGTAAAAAAACATATGGGATATTTGGGGATAGTTGGATAGTTTTTTATGGATATCCTCATCTTGATTAAATGCATATTTTTGTTGATATATTAACTAGTATCTAGCAAATATTTAAGGACTGCTGATTTAGGGCACAGTTATGCAGTGATTAGGTTAAAAAAATTGCTGTGGTTGGCATAGCCTTAAGCTCTCTTTGCAGGGGTTCTATTCCAAGTAGAGTAACACAACTTTAAGCATGCATGACCAATCCTAAATTGCTCTACTTTTAAATACTTTTAAATTATTTTGTGTTTCTGCTCCATAATTGTTGTCCAGTCTGCTAAGATCTGCTGATCCTCTTTTGAGAGTATTTTAATTGTAAATTCACACTTTAGTGATTATTAATTTCCCTTCTGCTCCAGGGAGTTCTGTGTAGGGTGTCTCATTTGAAGATATTTTTTTATCTCCGTTCATCTCATACTACTAAACTGTTGTCTTCGCCATGCAAGGATGGCTGTCAAAACAACCAAATCTTGCTATAAAGATCTTCCTATAAAGGGGCCCAGAGTTTATGCTTGAGGTGATATTCATGGAACTGACAAGCTTAAACATAGTTCCCTGGAAAGAGAATACACACCAAAAAAAGTAGATTGAGCTGTAGGATATTGGCTGATTATCCAAAAAGTATAAATATTGATGTAGCAGGTTGAGCAATATGAAAGGAAACTGTGATCAGAAGTTGCAGAAAGCTGCTTTAGAGCTGAAATCCTACTTAGGTAATGAATATGCTGCCATCATATCCTCCTGCTCTCACTACCATTCAGTTATTCCTGGCTGTCAAATAAAATAAATGGCACATCTCTTGTGAAATCACATCTACAGTAACTTTTTTTATTTTTTCACTATTTTTAAATTGCCTTATATATATTATAGCTCTTTATTTAGAAACACAGACAATATGGCAACCAATCAAACTGTTGGACGGGTTCTGAGATTCCAGCTGCTAATGTCAGTGTCATTTTAATTTCCTTAACCCCCTTTATGCAATTTAATTTTTGGATTAACTTTCTGAGGGTCCCTGCTACCAAGAATTCATCCTTAGAACTACTCCCCAAGTGAAATAAACCTAAGGTGATATTGCAGCTATTATGCCATGCTTGTAGCCTTGCAATTATGGCTGACACTGCTCCCAAAATGGAAAGTATGTTAAGAAGTTTCCTAGAAAACAGAAAAAATATCTTGCATATTCATTTTCTTCATCAGAAAAATGCATAAAGAGCTTCCTAAGTTCTCAAATTGGCAAAAAAATATTAGAAATACATTGTCTCCACATTGCCCTAAATGACCGGGGGGAGAAGCAAAGTAGGAAACCAAAAATTAAATATTACTAGTCACTAACATTTCTATTTTAAACAGCAAAGTATTTTAAAAAATTCTCAGAAAGGTAACTTCCAAGGAAAATATTTCAAAATAAAAACACAGTTGTACGTTCTCCCCAAGCCATTTTTTGCCTTTTGCTCATTCTCATCTTCTATCATTCTGAGTCCGCCTTACATTGAAATACATCAACAGCAGAGATTTGCTTTGTCCCAATTGTTCTACAGACACAACACCGAATGTAAAAATACACAGCAATAGCAACTGGCTGGTCACGTGTGTTCTGAAATGTCATCTCTTTGACTGAGACAGAGGGGACCAGAACTGTAAGATTATCACGGAAAGCAAAGCCCTAAGCAGGAAAAGAGTAGGGCCAGAGCAGCTTAAAGTTATCAAACAATATGTTTTGAGTCTTTTCAGATTTGTTTGCAAGCCAGAGAAAATCAGTTTTGCATCACTAAATCAGACCCTTGAAAGCCAACTTGTAAAGTACTTAAAGGCCACAAATTTGTTTGATCAATTCCCATGAAGGACAGCGAAGGTTAAATCCATACAGTTTGCTTTGCTGGGGTTTTTTGCTTTTTTTTAATGACAGAACTGAAGAGTCCTGTTGAATTTAATGATTGAATGAATGCATAAGTCAATGTAATATTATATTCCAATGAAATACTATATGCAGATGAAAACAAAGTAAGTGCCAATGTCAAGTTCATCTCTGGCCTGCCTCCCCTCTGCTTCCTAAGTCATTACCTAGTAATTATTTACAAGAGTGGAGAAAAAAAATATCTAGCAAAAAATAAAGGCTTTGTGCTCAGATTTCAGGCATGAAATGGTGTCCCACTGTGTCATTTTGGATTTGCCATTTAAAAGCTTACAGTGTGTTTGCTTGAGCAGTCCCGTTTTTCAAGAAGAGGAATTTAGTCCTTTGGAATCTGACAGTCTCAGAAGAGCTGCTCAGATGTTTTTATTAATTAGTTAATATTTGTGCAATGCTTAAAGTATCAGGTGCTGTATAAATGTTAAGCTATGGAATTTGGTCCCACAATTAAATGGCAATTATAAACAACAAAAAATACATATTTATATATTTGCTAGGATTTTACATGAGTATGACATATTTGATAGTTTAGCAGAGGGCTCCTAATCTACCCAAAGCCATATAAAGTTTAGGGATATGGCTAACAGCCTATTTAAATAACATAGCAAAAGTCATATTTTCCCCGGTGTTTGCATGTTAGCCTTTAAGGCTCCAATTAAAAGCAATTTAAGAGCAGAACTTTCACATCTGATTTTCCCATGCAGTTGCCATCTACCAGACCTCTCACACATGCAAAATAAAAATTTGCCCCTGAAAATACATTTAGTGTGCAAATTAAGAAAAAATGGACTGGATACTCTTGAGTTTGGCTTAAAACCTACAGTCTTGAAAGCTTCCAGCTCATCTGTTGACATTACAAGAGATACAAGTACCAAAGAAACAGAAGAAAACGCTGAGTGCCTTGTTACTTTTCCTGGCTTTTTCTTCTACTTATGACTGTCAGACTGTTAATGAAAAGACTCTTAATGAATCAACACTCTCACAACAGTGTCACTAATGAACTACTGGTAACTGGAAAAGGAGACTAAAAACACTATGTCTCCCTTTTAATGCAGATTTATCTTATCAATATGCTGTAGCCAGAACTGTTAGGCTGAAAAATGCATTCACTTAAGAAAATAACATCATGAAGCAGAACCAGGGTAACAACAACATTACTGTTGCCAGAACACACTCGTAGTTGGTGGGTGGCTTGTATAACTTGAGCGCTTAATTAAGTGTATTTTCCCAATAAATACATTGGACATTAATTTTTACTGATGGCTAAATATCTGCTAAGTAGCTACCCTGTCTCTTAGGCAACCAGTCTAGATTTTAATAACTTGCAGGACAGAAGAGCAACAGGCCCATAGAGTCTGGTAAGGATGTCAGCATTTCCATTATAAACCCCATTTTAGCACTGGGGAGGGTACTCTAATTTGAACATTAAAACATGCTGGGGATAGCTTTTATGCCGGAGTGATTTTCTGGTTTCTGTTTTTCTAAAACAGCCATTTGCATCCATTTGGAAGAATCTTAAATGTATGGAGCTTGCAGGGGAGAGGGAAAAAAGCTTCAACAGAGAATAAAAAAATAAAGAAGAAAGCCCTAAAACAGTGGGGAATTCAGGGTTTAAATGTAGTATTGAGCCTCAGTGTTTGACTCAGAGAGGCTGATGCCAGTAACAGTGAAGCTGAACAGGGATGGGCCCAAGGTTGTGTGGGACCTTCAGGACACAGGTCTATGCTGTAAAAGCTGGAGGTGCTGATTTACAGTGATGTCATTTTTGGGCTGGGAAACCAGAGGCACAAAATGCTGTTTGTGATGGTGGGCTAAGGCGGCCCTTTGGAAGCAGAAAATTAAATCAAATCCATGGTCAGTCTGTAAATCTTAAGTATACAGGACTCTCTCTTCAGTGGAGTTTGTGTGTTAAGTTCCACTGTTATAGACACTTTCTAATTCCAGCTCAACATAAATTTAAAATAGCCTTCACTTCCTTTGCTAAATATATTTTCAGAAGTTTTATATGTGTTCTGGATCAGCTATGAATCACCCATTCCATATAAGAACATTTCAGGTATAGATGAAAATGGTTCTTATATATTCAGTAGTTTGATATATATTTAAAGCTTGTAAAGTTGTTTGCAACAAAAGCTGTTTTATAACTAAACTACAACTCAGCCAATAGTATGTATTTTAAAGCTACATGGGTACAAGTTCACATCAGCGGTTCAGTCACCATCCATATCTGTAAAAAATAAAACAATAAAAAATAAATAACGCATATAGGAGATGCTGTCAAAATTCATTTGGACGGTTCCATTTTATACACATTTCATTTCCTAGATTTTAAACACTAAAATATTGATTTATATTGTCAAGGCATCCTAAATGTACATAGAAAACAGGCTTCAGAGACCTTACAGACTTTCATACACCCTCCAACAGTGCAGATAAAGTGGCTTCTATACAGACCTTCTTATTTTCATGTTTTTTCCTTTATCTTTTTTTTTGTTTGTTTGTTTTTTGACTAACCTGTACTTCTAGAATTTTCTTCATAGCCTCTTTCATGCTGTCCCAGGCACTTTGTACTCCTTCAGGGTCACATCTGAAATTAGAAGGCCAGGCAGTTGTTTGTCACCCAATGTCCCAAGAGGGCATGGAAAAAACCATCCACAAAAAAGCAAAGAAGTGCTCTCCTGCAAAAGACTGTGCTTACAGACCTTGTAGTGAAAAATAAGTCCCCTGGCACATATAGGAAGTTCAGTCCTTTGCCCATCACTAGAAGAAACCAGCCACAACACAAGAGGAACTGAAAACCAAAATTTTCTAAGTATTAATGTTTATTGTATAATGTTTATTCAAATTTTTCTACTCTTTCTCAAAAAGGCAGGAAAATAATTGGAAATATTTTAAGTGGTAAGTCCATGTAGTCCCCAGCAAGTCCATCCACTGACTTCCCTACAAGATTGCTGTTTCTCAGCAGCAGTGGCTGCCTTCAGCAGCATTTATGGACATATGTGGTGGTTCAGAAGGCATGATGTCTTTATTTTCATATGTTGCTGGAAAAGAGAGTCATGTTATTCTCATTTCAGAGGAGAGGAGGTGAGGCACTAGGATTGAAGACTTGAATCAGACGCTGGTGACAGCAGCCAGGACTGGCAGGAATTCAGCAGGACTGTACCTCTGGAGGGCCCTCCTCTGCCCCCAGCCAAACCTGCCTGGCAGACTAAAAAGCAGAGAGAGCCACTGGGGAGCCACATTCACCTGGTCACAGCTTTAATTTTGCCACCTCCCTCTAGAGTCACAGTGAGCAAAGCTCCTGAAGCTCTGCTGGCAAGTGGAGGTTGCGGTGAAACCTTCAGAGTCGTCCAAAACTTGCCATGCAGCTCTGAATCACACTGATTTTCCCAAAGCAGTATGCCAACTTGAGGAGCAGTTAGACACTTCCCCGGCTATTTGCTTAGCAATGAGAACTCTCATATTGTTTGGGCATAGTTTTGCAGAGTTTCTGCTTCCTTTATTTTACTGTCAGAGACTTGACAGCCAATTATATCCCTCAACAGTGAATAGGAACACTGTTCACCTTGTCTACACTCTCTATCAGCCCTTAAATAAAAAAATCTTATATATATATATAAAGGAGAAGAGAGTAAGTCCCATCAAAAATTACATGCTGGGATTTCAGGAGGATCCAACTCCTCGAAATGAAACTTGAAGAGCCGCTGGATGATATAACCTGAATAAAAGTAATTAAAAGAAAATTAGTTCTGCCCTCTTGTATCCTCCTGACTCATGTCTCATTTTCTACTTCAGGATTTAGGAAAGCAAATGTCTATTTCTGTGTCCATCACCAGAGCAACATCACAGCAAGTTAATTAGAGCACATGACAGAGAGGTGCTATTTTTGCCTTCAAATAAAGATCTTTCTGTTGCGTATGAACATTTTTATTTCTGAAATAGGGAAAGAAACTTCTTAGCTACCAGCTCTCTCCCAAAGGTGTATAAAAATTATGCTTTTTCTACAGCTTGCAAGCTTCACGATTAGAATTGTCAGCCGTGGTGTATTAAAGAGGATACAGTCAGACTTGACTGATCAAGCTTAATTTAGCCTTATGTTTGTGTTTCTGAAACATGGTAAACAATTTTTTAGCATGTACATGCTTACTGACTTGCAAACAAAAAACATTTTTCTTTATCTGAATAAAAATGAAATCTACAAAGTCATGACCAGTGTTATTAATTATGGTTTTTATATTCCACACTATATTGCTTCAAGGAGAGGTCTAAACACTAATATTTATTTATATACCTTGATAAAGCATATTCCATGCATTTACCACAGATAAGCACTGTTGAAGCTAAAAGCCATATTTCCTTCCCTGTTTGGTGTCTGTGTCTTCATGTGGAAACAGTAATTTGTATTATGTGGGGACTGCTCTTGACTGCAGGATCCAGAGTGCGCCTCCAAAATGTTTGTTTCCCAGACTGTGATCGAAAGCTGGATGCCCAAATTCCAATTTAAAAATCTGAAACCTGTGAGTAAAAACATTATTCAAAAGTATATGACATTGAATATAATCCTTCACTATCCAAGCTGTTTTTCCCCTGGCCTTTCCTTGCCTTCCCCTCCATTCTCAGAAAGGAGGGCCAGCTGCACCTGAGGAAACAGACCTTCCCCACAGCTTAATGAAAGGTCTTGGTCCATTAGGGGATTCACATCCTTAACAGATATCAAATATCAGTAATTTACAAAAGGATCTGTGCATAAGCAGTCACAGGCCAGTGTAAATTTTTTTATGGAGATAATGGTCCACACTACTCCATCAGTTAGCATTCAGAAGGACTCAGCTCTAGCTTTTATCTTGATGCTTTACTTACAACCTAGCAGAAGTACTCAAAGGAGGCCTTGGATTATGGCTTCTGTCTGTCTTGAAGTCTTAGGAACCATAAACTGAGTGATGGCCTCAAGCAAGGTCCCACATTTCTCTGGCCTGCGATCCAAAAAGCTTTAAAAACCCATTTCCAACTTGGAGACCACATTAAAAAAAACAATAGAGTGAGAGATACAGTATATGGAGAACTGCTGTTAAAGTACATGACCAGCTGAGGAGAAAAAACAGAACCATTGTGATGGTTTTATGGACTTTCTGAATATATTCCTAAGTGTCACGCAATTTTAATATTGCTCTGACAGGTTAATACGTGCAACTTGTCTCCAGGGGCTAAGATTAAGTAGCAACAAGGCTGAAGGGAAAAGCATTGCCAATAAATGGTGAGAATATTTTTTGTAAGCACTCTTTCTCTCTGGGAATACTTTATTTAAGTAAAAGGGAAAAAATTGCAACATGTACGTGATTAAAATCAGACTCACAACAGGCAAACTTTAATTATTATTTTAACAATGTGACATACATCACCAGTAATTTTCTTTCCAAAATTAACATAGTTAAAAAAAAACTCCAGCATTTGTGTGCTTGATCTCCCTGTGGCTACCACCCAACCCGTGGAACATGTCCTAAATCACACACAGGGATAGTCCAGACCAAGAAGGTATGGACGTGGTCAGGAGAAAAAGAGTTCAGGGAGAGAGGGATGCAGGGATGTCCCAGTGAAAAGTACAGGGCATAGGTGGTATCTGAGCTCTCTCAATGACAGAAGGACTATTTGCTCTACTGTCCCCAAGATGGGCAGTGCTAGGGCTGTTCCTGAGGGAGCTGAGTGATGGAAAGGCAGGAAATGAGCAATGACAGAACTTGTACAGATCCATAGTGTTGGCAAGGATGCGATGAGAAAGGAGCAGGACTGAGAGGCAGGAACACCAACAGCCCACAGTGAGGGTGCAGGGCAGAATCATGGCCACAGTCACACAGGGACCACTGGACATGGGGACAAGAGCCACCCAAGTATCCTGCTCCTTTTGTAACTGTTGATGAATACTTCCAGCTGTTTTAAATGTTACTGTCCAGAACAAACTGCTTCCATCAGCCGAGAAGGCATATTTTCCAGGTCCTCCCGGTCAGGTCAGTTCATCTTTATTTCACTCTTTGATGTAAGGGCAATGTGTTTTTAAGAGATATTTCTCAAAGAAGGAAGAGCAGCCATTTGGCAGATGAAAGAGAGCAATGCCGTGAGAATAAGGGACCACAGAGCACAAGTTGTAGCAAGAGCAGAAGGAACACAAAGGGAGCAAAAATAGAAGGCACCTTGGAGTGGAGAAAACAATAAACAGCAGAATCCATAGAAAAGGACCCCAGTAAGGGGCTAGGACACACAGTGGGGGCAGTGGAGGAAATAATAGTGAAGGAGAAGAGCATGAGCCACAGAGTGGTTGCACTGGCTGGGCTAAACACACAGCGCTGCCAGAGGGAAAGATGCCCAGTGACCACTGGGCTGGGGAGGGGAAGGTGGAGTATCAGGTGAGGGCATCACCCCCTGCAAAGCACAGGGCAGCCCTTGTCCTTCACTGGGCTTGGGTGGTGGGTGACAAGTCTGAGCTGAACTGCTGCCAGGAGTGTATTTGTAATGTTGAATTTAGATGGGAGAGTAATGAAAAGCTGGAGGAAAACATTTTAGTACCGTTAATTAATTGATTTCTATATTATATTTAATGTTCTTGGATGTTTTTTTCAAAGGCAATTAATTCAGCTTTACGTTTCTAGTAAATAAAACTCTCCATTTTGAAGCGGCCCCTTTTAAGCTGAGTGGAAGAGGAAATCAGACCCCTAATTCTGACCCGTACTCTGCAAATCACCAATTTTTTCCACAGCAAGATTAAATGCACTGTTGTTGTTCTGCCAGCCCTTAACGCAAATTAATGACTTAAATTACCTTTCATCTCACCTTATAAATTCTACCTTGAAGCAGCAGAAAGCCCAAGGGTTCTTGCATAACCAGATGAAGACAAGTTCACTGCCTCAAATCCTTCCCTTCTTGCTCTACTTTACATCAATTCTTTATAAGAAGAGGTCTCCAGGGCTAACAAAGGAGCTGGCCATGCAGCAGAAGGTGCCATGGGACTTCCAGAGGTAAAAGCCCATCTTGTGGTGACTCAGTGCACTCCATTAGTCCTAGGAAACGCAGGGCACATTGAATGCAGCAGATGTGCCCTCACTTGCCAGGCTTCAGACAAATGCAATCAAATCTATTTTAATCATCTATGAAATGCAAATGCGTTCCACTTGCACACCAGCAAGATCCATTGTCTTCCTCACTGAAGCACGCGATAATGCCAATTAAATGCTGTTGCTATCTTAATAGGTGTTCTGATTGCCTATGGGAAATTATCTTTACTTTTTCATTAGTAGTATTAGTAGTAGTAGTAGTATTTCACATCGCAAAGATTTTTAAATGTTTTAATAATTGTGTTGGGGTTTGTTTGTGTTCTCCCTTTCACCGGCTCTGTGGCCAGCACCCACCCACACTGAGCAGTGAAACCTGTGTTTGCACTCAGAGAAACAACCCTGTGTAATTCCAAGTATTAAAAATACCCTTCTCAACTTCTAAATGGGCCCTACACAGAAGTGACAGTTGCATTAATCTGCTGGCAATTTCGTTCACACACACAGGCTCCCGTACCTGCACACAGCCCCTTTGTTATTCTGCTAGAAATGGCCAGACATCTGTAAAGATGTTTATTCCCAGACCCACACGAAAAATGTTTGCAGTATGTATGTAGCCTACAAAGTCAAGAATGATAAGCATTTAAATCAGACTGGCCATGCAAAGTCAATATTTCGATATCAGAGGAATTGATTCTTGATCTAGTGCCAGCACTGTGTACTCAATGTACTGCAGAAAAAATCCTTGCCCAGTCTTTCTGCCAGCACACTGTTAGGGATGACAAGCATGCAGTTATCTGATAGAGCAGATATTTGTTCCAAAAGATGATTTTCATTTCAAAGACAAAACATGAAAAGGGCTTACTTGTGGGGAAACCAAATACTGTATTCTCCTCTTGATAAATCAAGCTTTAGAGAAATAATGCCAAAGAGAGCAGGATTCTGAAAAGAACTTCTGTAGCTCTTTTCATGCTTTTTCAGCTACTCAGCTGGCTTAACTCTGCCAACTAATAATCTTGTGTTTTCCTAAGATGTGTTGAGAAAGAGTTTATTTGCAAATAATTATTTAGTGATAAGGATGCATGTCTGTTTGCTTTTAAACAGCTCCTACAAAGCTAATTAGGGGGTTTATCATGGAACACAGGGTTCTATATGGTTTATACCTTAAGCTGCTAATTATGGGATTTTCAATAACGTCTCTTTCTTTCATTTGCAGAGGACTAAGACAGTACTACTAGACAATAAAAGCCCTGTTTCAGTGAAAAAGGTGAAATTTCTTCATGTCACAGTCTTGTCAGCTCTCCTCATCACTGGATTTACATAAAAGTAACCAAGTATGAGTAATAACATACAGGAGAGGGAGACATCTTCATACCCTCCGAGACCAGGGACTAACACAATAGTCCTTTTATACTCTGCAAAGACATCTTTGCTATTTGGCTGCAGACCTCCAGATACACTGTCTAATTACAGTTAGCAAGCAGCATGCCCTTGACACAACACAGAATAAATATAACCTGCCCTTTCAAGTGTGTCACAGTGCTCAATGCTTATTTTATGTCCTCTCACTACTAACCAGACCTTATACAAAGAAACTTAACCATGCTTGTACCCACAAAAATTAAATAGTATCACATTGAATGCTACTTTATTTTAGCAGGACACAAAAAGGGATTGATACTGAATCACTACCATCCAGCTACATTAAGTGAAGGTCTGTCTCACTCATAGCTCTTCTTTGGGGCATAATAATTACCTTCATGCTTTATTTCACTGCCAGTGTTTTATACAGTGCAAATATGGAGTGTCTGTCCAGTTTCAAAGAAAAGTTAAAGGTAGACTGTAGAGAAAAGTAATCTTAAGCATCTCAGGACCTTACTGGGATGCAACCCAATTAAATTCAATACACACATCCACTGTGGAGGTCATTAATAAGCTGGAAACAATTTCTGTGTGTCCCTGCTGGGCTTTATACAAAATTTTGCCCCAATAATGAACTCTGCAGTCTTTACAGGTGGGATTCTCAGAAGTGTTCAACACTGATCCAGATCCACTCGCCTTGAAGTCAGCAGGAATTTTAACTATCACCTTTAGGGGAGGAGGTAGGAGAAGGTCAGCCTTGACTGCGTTTCAAAATCCCACCCCACCAGTCTGCTTAAGCCCCATGCCACTTTGAGGGGAGAGAAGTTTTTCTGTATTTATTGCACAGAGTAAGGAGTCTTTGTATATGGTGAACATCAGATTATGTGCTGCAGAAACACAGAATATTTTTGCATTGTTTATCTGTAAAAAGAACCAACCTTCAAAAAAATACATAAGCCTACACAAAGAAACAAATCATTCCAGGGAAGGTAACTGTGTGTGCACACTTGTATAGCCTAGAGACCCAATACAGCTATTGATCTGGTCCCTTAAACAGAAAAACTATCAGAAAACAGAGTTGTACACGAGACTGAAATGCTGAAAGAAAAAATCAAACTTAAAAGCAAAAGGCCCTGAAATTTTGAAAACTGCTTGCAAGGATCAAACTCTCTGACAGACTGTGGGAATCCAGAGGAAGTAATACCAGTTCCACTAGTAGGTTGTTGATCCAAGCTTAAAATTAATTATAAATTCATAATTAATTATGAAGTGCTACCCCTTGCTCTGCTTTCCTGTGGCCTGAGGAAGAGACAGATTCTCAAAAGCTCAGAGCCAATTTCCGTTTTATTTTTAGCCAGTCAATCTCACAAAAGGTCTTACCTACAACTTGGGGACTTGCTCTTTTATATTCCATTCATGTATAGGCTAATCAGCTGGTGCAGTGATCTGTGACACTTAAATAGGAAAGATGCATATAAAAAACAAAGGCAGAGCAGAAGGGACCCAAATATTTTGTGAGGGCCATGGCAAGGGCAAAGCAGGAAGGGTGTCCACACTCAGCAGCTCCTGCTGCTATTGTACCCTGAGAAGTGGGAGCAGTCCACACCCACGGGTGAAGGAGGATGTGGGAGGGGTCTTGGGGTGGAAAGCACCTGGATGCCAGTGTGTCCTGCAGAGATGGGGGTCCATGACCTCATTTCTCCCAGCAGCATCCACCTCCAGCTGGGCAGGGAAGGACTCTTGCTCCACAGTGCAAATCTGATGCACTCAGAGCCAAATCCTCATGGATGCTCATGGAATCATAGCATCCAACCTAAAAGATCATGGGCAGGGACACCTTCCACTAGACAAGGTTGTTCAGAGCCTCATCCAGCCCAGCCTTGATGGCTCCTCTGTCCTTGCACCTAA
The DNA here is from genome assembly GCA_013400915.1 of Pardalotus punctatus. Classification (NCBI taxonomy): domain Eukaryota; kingdom Metazoa; phylum Chordata; class Aves; order Passeriformes; family Pardalotidae; genus Pardalotus; species Pardalotus punctatus. The sequence goes on from VZTX01020299.1 coordinate 408,172, forward strand.
GCCACAACACTAGGAATGGCAAAACTCCTTTTGTTTCTCTCTGCTGAGTTGATAGCTCTCTGATCTTAAGATGGTTCCATATTAATGTTGGTTTTTTATATTTATTTATTTTCTAGCCTTTCCACTAGTGTACACCTCAATAAGAAGCAGTATCTGTGAGGAAAAGGGGTGGTATATGAAGCTCAGTAGATTGAAATCATCCTTTGTTTTGGTCACTATTGAAGGATGAAGTGGCTATAGTACAGTTTTTGCTTACAATTACAAAATCAACATACAGTATTTAAATAACCTAAAAAACTTTCAGTGTCCAGTAAACATTGATCTCTAATCCATTAAGTGTATTCATTTCTGAACTGAGCAGCTTGAAATAAAATACTGTCCTATGAATCAGCGGCCTTTTCATAGATGATAGGAACAAAAATTATCCAACCATATGGTATTTCCAGCTCACCTGGCACAGATTAGTAATAATTCTGAAGAAGGATAAAGTGATTTGGGTAAGTAACACCTTGGACGGCTGCTGAGAATGAAGAAATGGGCATTCATTTGCAAGGTCTGCCTCCACTTTCCTGTGTAATCTCTAGCAAATCACTTATCTTGTTTTAATTTTCAATTTTAATAGGAATATATAGAGCTTCTCATGCTTGCCTGATCTTCAGAACAGTAATTGTCTTTAAGCATATGTACGTACAGCACTAACCACAACACAGTCCTTGTCCCTATCAGAGCTGGTAGCTGTTATTAGAGGAAAAATCAGTAAATAAATCATGGTGTGTAAGAAAGCCACGTGGTCTGAACCCAATGGCACATGACCAGAAGTTGGCCATATTCAAACAGGACAACTGAGGCAAGCATCCTTATGGGTCACACACACTGCAGTTCCTCCAGGTTACCCCCACCTCCTTCTGTCAGTGATGTGAAACCTCCACAACCGGCTGAAATCACTTTCTGAGCCAGGAGTAGGAGTAGGTAATTTAGTTTCCATGGTAATGCAGTTCTGGACCATTCTTAAACAGAAGCTGCCAAGTATGACAAATGGTAGGTGCTGATTTTTTTTATGTGAACAGCTATTCACTATGAATTGAAATGAGATTGCCAAATTCACTTTCCTTGGGACTTGAGCTAGGGTCAAAAGCTATTGTTACATTCAAGCCGTAGTCCAAAACTAGCACTTTAGCCACCCATCTCTAGCTGCAATATAGAAATTTTTAACTCATAGAATAAAAATGAATGACTCAATATCAGAGTTGTCAAATAGATAAGACAGATTTACATCAAGCAATTCTAAAATGTTCTGCAGCCATGAATTAAAGGAAATATATGACAAATTATTCTTATTCATTCCCTCATGGGAAAGAAATTCTGTTTTAAGCATTGCTGAATATTGTGCAGTTGCTATTATATGTATGTATATATGGTATCTGCATTAGGATAAACACATGAAATGAGAAGGGCTTGAATTCAACTACTTTTCTTCCATGAGCTGCCACTATGGTACAATATGCCACAGTAGGTTTAGCACTCTGCTAATCTCCTAAACAGTACATAATTGGTCTTGGAAAATGCTGTAATACTGTAATTAACAAAATGACAAATAAAAGAGGAAAAGGCCTTTTATTTTAGTCTTGTTTTCCTTCAGAATGAAGCAGTAGGAAGACAGGTTGCCAGATCAATTGTTATTTAACACCATCTCTGCCATAAAAGCAGCCCAAAAAGCAACTAAGTTTTGCCCAGGCTGGGGAAAAGGGGGGAGGATGGTCCCACCAGTCACCACCCAGCTGAAGGTGGATTAGTAGAGTGCTGCTGGACTGCCTGCGGTGGCTGCATGACTGGGGCTGGATGGGCTCCCCAAAACTGCCCCAGCAACCCCAGTAGCCAGATGGCACTGAAGAGCCATGAGGATGTATATTCCGGTCCATCAAGAGCTACCTGCGGCCTGTTTATGAACCAGCAGGTTCTACATGGCAGACATGGAAAAGTGACTACTAGAAAGGTTCTTCATATTAGCAATTCTTCCTGCTTGCAACAGTACCTTTGACAAATACAAAGAAGGGAACAAAACATTGTAAACATTGGGGGAAGAAAAAAGTAAGATTCTCCCAGCTTGGTGTCGAAAAGAGAAGAAACACAACTGAGAAGCATTGTGACAAAACACTACTTTCTGCCTTTATAGCACCCTTACAAACCCTGGTACTCAAAGCCTTTTGTAAATGTTCATTAAGTTGTGCATTAAAAGAGTAGTTCTCCCTGGCATAACCTATTCTCTGTTTCTTGTCTGTAAAATGTCTGGAACAAAGGGTGCTCACCCATTGTTTTTATTTTAGGCATTTACACAGGCACGTTGATGGCAGACCAAATTGAGACATGGGCAGGTGAATGGGTTTGTTTGGGGTTACACTGGGAGTGGTTTCAGAGACAGGGACAGAAATTCTGGGCATGAAAGGGGCACAGAGGCTCTTCCCACTGACCCCAGAGCAGACATGGACTCAGTACACCCACGTGAGCCTGCCAACTCACCCCACCAGTGCCTGACCTGCACCATGATCCCCCCAGCCTGCTGCCCATGCCCTGCTGGTGTGGGCCTGGGCGCGGCACTGGAGACACTTCAGAGCTCATTTATGACTCCCAGAAGGCAATGGCAGATCTCACAGGGGACCTGAATCCTAATCCGACCGCAGTGCAGCGGTGAACTTGTTACGAGCTGCAATGAGCAGTGACTCCCCAAAAGCGGACTGTCAGTCTTAGCTGAGCAGTCTAGCAGATTTCTGGAGCTGAAAGTTGCTTTGTCCTTGCAATGCTGAGTAAATGGGTGGTGGCTTTGGGTCTCAACCCAACAACTTCCTTAGGGATGAACCCGACCAGGGGTATCCAAACTTAAGGGACATAATATTATTTCAGAGCAGGTTGTTACTGTTATGCAGCAACTAATATCTGCAAAGAACAGCAAAGTTTTGGCTGGCTGGCTCAGCACCAGACACTCATGAGTTCTGCACAAATGGACATCTAAGAGGCAAGAAATAGCATGGATTACACCACTGGCAGGGAGTTTAATTAACACACATGAACTAATGACAGATATTAAGAGACAGGACTTCCTAAATTGCACTGGGGCCACTGCTGGTCTTCACATCTTCTGTAAGGAATGCCACAACCTGTTGTCACTGGCATACCAGGTTAGTACTGGCCAAGCCCTCTTCAGATAACTCACATTGATGCAAAAGGGTGTGCAATCTTTAGTTTTGCTCTTTTCAGAAGTGGAGGCTTTGTTTTCATCCTAATGTTATGGTTAAAAATGGGACGCCTGGGCCCCTGCGTGACACAGACACTTGGGAAGTGATGAACAGGTAACTGGGGAAAGCACTTACACACAGCCATGTAATTCCTTCCCTGCACACAAAGAGGGAATATTTGTGGCCTGCTCTTCAGAAAGTCAGGAAAATTTGTAGGACAGTGAGTAGATGCTAGAAATCTTTGCCAAGGAACCTTATTGACTATCATGAGTTTCTCCTCTATGAAATGCTCTTACAACTTCATCCACTGACTCTGCCCTGCTCCATCTAGACAGTTCTGCAAGAAAAAGGGAGCAGTAGGAAGCTGCACACTGCTTTTCTTAGTGGTCTTTTTCATTTAACTTAGCCATTGGGCTTTATAATGCAGCCTGCCTGGGACAATGCATTAATAGTCTCATTCTACCAGTGTGACAGAACAACAAAGAGCCCAGTATGTGCTGAAATATGCACTCCCCTTGCTAAGCCTGTAATCCCAGCTTTGATATTTTTTTGTTTAAGCAATCAGCACAAACCTAGTGAGAATGAATCGGAAATCGCACACTTAATTTCGTCTTCTGCTTGACTTCCATCTTTGATCAGAGACTGAAGAGAATGGGCTGAGGGAAGCTCATGGCTTCCTCCACAGATGATGTTAAAGGACAGTTTGTCATACAGAGTAGCCTCCGTTTTCTTGGTTGTAACCACAAAATCCCTCCTGTTTCCTGTACTTTCCTTGAGAAGGACATCAAAAGTGCAGATACATTTCCCTAATTTGGGCTGATGCTGCCATTCTGCTCCACAGTTGCTTTGTCACTTGCTGTCACCTTTCCTCCAGCTGCAAACAAATCTCCAAGTTATGGCCCCAAAATGGGTGACCCAGATGCAAGATTCAGTGCAGAGGGGTTTCAGCATCCTTTCCCAGAGCACCACCACCAGGGATCTCCTCTCCCACCATCCACCAACCCAGGAGTCCTTGTGCCCTTGCTCATTTGCCCAGTACTCACCTGGGGGATGCTGCCACTGCTGCTGCTGAGAGCATCCATCAAGCTCTCCCATTGCTTTGACAGAGCCTCAAAGAATTGCCAGACTACAGCTGCCATTATCCATGCTTTGCTCTTTAGAAGCTGTTTGCTAACTTTTTAATGAACCTCTGATGCTGATCACGCAGTCCCCACCTTTTCTGAGTCTGCAGGATGCCAGAAGATGGACAGAGGGTCACAGCCCCAGAGCTGGTTATTCAACACCTTTGTGAGACCCTCTGGCCAGCTCACAGCATCCTGATTGAGTGAGTTGAGCCTCAGGTGAACCAATTACTGTAAAAATGAGAGAGATCCTGTGGAAAGAAGGGTTAAAGGCTGAACAGTGCACAGCTTTGCTGCAGAGGGAAGCAGAAAGGGTGGAAAATGCAGACCCAGAGGACTGAGGGGCAGTAAAATCTGATCACTCTCCTGCTTCAAGGACATTCACATTGCAAGGTAAGGAACTGCAACCAACACCAATGCAAGCAAGCTTACCTTCAAAGTGTGTATGAGCTTATCTCCCTGCTAAGGTCAACAGAAAATTCCCATTGATCTCGTGAGGGCTTGGATTTTCAATTAATGCAAGGCTACTGGATTTGATGCGCAGTTATGAAGCATTTGTAATCATTAATTTATCTCTTCTCTGACTTCCAGTTGACATCTGAAGGGAGATAATATATCATAGCTTAAGACTGAATGTATATTTGTACTTTAAAACACCATTCTCAGTGATAAAAGGCCATGAACTAACATACCGTACACTTCTGGGCCAGTTTAAGGAGCAACATGAAAATAATCTTATTGGACACTTATAAAAATGAACTGTGAGTCTGCATGTTTGAATCTAGTTACTGCACCATTTTACCTATTGTTAACTTAAGGCCTTTTTCTGGTATTAATACATAACTGTAACACACTTTCCAAAGACAAGATGTTAGAAGTTGGCTTTTTCCAATCCTTTAAAAATTTTGTTTTACAATCAAGATTCAAAGAGTTTGCACCTGCTGTTTCTAGGACCCTGAGAAGGTGCAAAACTCCCTGGTGTGTCTCAACAGGTTGCTTTTCACAGCACTGTTGAGTATTCAGAAATTAGCTGTCCATCTCTTCTTCCCATTCTTTTTTAAATCCTTATGCAGAAAGTAATAAACTCCTGTGTGAATATTTGTGCTTATGCATTCAGAGTTACAGAAATCACCGGGTGCTACAGTGAAGGACAAACTGTTCTAGGACAGAAAGCTCCATACAGAGCTATCTCTGTATGGAAAGCAATTTCGTTCTCCTTTGCAACATATTACTCCATACCATATCCAAAACAGTAGAGGTACAGAGGCTTCCTGGAAATCAGCGTGACTCCAGAAGCAGTCTAGAAGACTAGAAGATTAACTGGAATACGCAATATTTTCAAAGTTGAGCTGTGAATATTGTCAAAGGCCAAAGAGATATCTGAGGAAACAGGTAAACACAAAGACATTCCAGGGTACCAGCCCTGGAGGCTGGAGGTAGCCAAGAAGGGAGGTGTAGGCTCGGGACAGAAGTCAGAGGGAAAGGCAAGTGCTGGAGATAGGCCCAACAAATAAGCCATGCTGGCAGCACATTTGGCACTGCCAATAAATTGAGCCAAGGAGAGATAGAGGTCAGAAAACAGCACTCCAGGAGGTTGGGATGTGATGTTCAGACACAAGTCTGAGTAAACTGTGTCAGGGGGGAACACAGGTAAGGGTTTGGCAGCAGTGTTTTGGATCACTTCAAGGCAGTATAGTAAGAAATTGGGAAGGCCAGGTAAAAAATGGTCTGCAGTCAAGTAGGAACAGGTCTTAGAGCTGATTGAGATCTTGGTCATTCAGATCATCCAGATCTTGGTCACAAGCAAGAGGAACCACCCTCCAAGACCAGCCGGTGAAAGCACCATCAGCTTTAAGCAGTTGCACAAGTGTGCAGAGCAGGAAGAGAAGGTGTTGGAGGATGAAAAACTGAAAAGGAGATTGTAATTTATTCAATTTAAAGCCTGTTTGTTTTTTTAATTCAGTATTCCTCACACAAGTATTAAGCACTAGAGGAATATACACAATCACCTCTTTTTTGTAGGTGTGACTGTTGCACGTAGGAAGATGAAACAAGTTCCCTGAGGTTACCCAGTGGCAGAATTGACAAATGAACTCAAGGATCACAAATCCCTGTCTAGTCCAGGTTTTAAACCTTGTTCTTCATTTGCAATTAGTTTAACAAAAGGAAAAACTCTGCAGGTTGCTTGAAATTGCCGCAAAATCATACATACAATCATCTTTAACTGATTATCATATTTACTACCCTTTGTTTATGCTGGTTATACACTAGTGATCATTTGTGGTGTGAGAAGTCAATCTTACAGCACTATTTTTCTTGATACCCTGATTGGGTATCAATTGTCTTGAAAAGCTAGTAGCTAAAAAGAATGTTCATTCCCCAAATACATCAGAGTAAAATCTGTATTCTGCACAGTTGTTTCCGACCAGTCATCAGTTGTGAGCTAAACACGCAAAACCCAACAATTATTTGCAATGTCTATTTTGCCGTGTTTAGACTATTGGGCTGAAAGATGAAGACAAAAGAAGAGGCTGTTCATGTGCTGCAATGGGGGAAATGGAAAGCGGCTGGCAATCACTCTAAAATACACAGAGATTTTTCTCATATCATGCTGGAGTATGTAGGCTCTTGAGCAATGGCCCTACTCTGTAAAAAGCCACTTTAAAAGGATGTATCTTCACTCTAATGCATTGCCTGTGCTGTGAGAGAAAGCAGTTATTTAGGAAAGAAATAAAAGGACACATCAGAACATCAGGCAGTAAAATGAAAGGGCAAACTCAGGACTCCATTCTGCCATCTAAGTACTCTACCTAGTGCCATGTGAATGCCTCAGCTGAATATCCTCCATAACATCCCAGCCACCTCTCCAAAAAGGCAATACTAGTTCTGTGCTTTCTGTGTATACAGTGCCTTGCATCACATCTGGGGCTTAAAAGGCCTGATCCAAAGTCCATTGATTTCATCTCAATGTCCCGAATCAAGGATGAAATAAACACGTTCAAACATTTCTTTTTTGCTTCACCTTGAATTTCATGCATGCTCTGCCCATCAGCCAGCCTAAACATCACAAACTGCTGCCTGTAACACTAATATTTTGTCCACAGAACAAATGCTATCAGTCTTCATTGTCTCCCCAGAAAAAGTTTTGATTTTTCCCTTTCTTCTACAAACAAAATGAACATATAATTTATGTTTGTGAGCAAAGTGATTTTATGGTATTTCTCTTTGTTGACAGAATGATTGGAATAAAATTAAATTCTGTTGACAAAAATGTGATGAAATGTCACTCGCGCATGTTAGGAACAAAAGAGTTTGACAAAAAACACAGTTTGCCAATGGGATGTAGTAAACATTTTAACAAAATGAATTCTGTCTGTCTCCTATTTGTCCTAGGAATGACATGTGAAGCTTTTCCAAGTCCACTATGTCAAAATAAAATACAAAAATTTTACCTATAAGACTAAACACTACTTTTATAAAAGCCATTCCTTCTAGTGCTTTAAGCCATATTGCTCTAGGTCACACCTCTTTTTTTTCCAAATTCTGTAACCTCCAATAGGGATGTACTGGATTCACAAGTTTTGGTACATATCCATTCCACACACCACCATTAATTAACAGCACTAGGCTTTCACATTTTCATGGATTTTTGGTAAATTGAACAATGAAGTAGATCCTTGTGATTTTCGGGAATACTAGATATGTTTAAAGATAACCGTGTTTGTTCTTGGAAGTCATCATGCCTCTGACAGCAACATGAGTACTCACATAATTTAATTCTTTCAGAGCCTAAGCAACAGTCTGACAGCATCTGGGAAATGTGTGCCAAGCTATTTTCTCTTTGAACTTTGATGCCTGACACCTTTACACGGACATGAGCTCATATGAGGATGGACAGAAAGGGAGGGGAATCTCTCTTTGGTGGGCTCAAGTGAATGAGCTTAGACAAGGCTGATTTACCCTTGGTAGCAGAGGGCCTTTAGGTTAAAAGAAATTTGATGGCTCTATGGGGAGTGGGATATAAAAGCACAAGGCTCAGAACAAAGGGAATGGACTTAAGTCACCATCATGAAATGGTTGAACACAAAGCAAAAAAGAAGCCACTATGAAAGGTTAAAGTGCAAAAGAACAAAAGGAAAGGTTGAACAAAATTATGTAAGCACTAACACATTAACAACAAATAAAACAAAAATTAAAACTTACAGCATAAACAGAGCCAGCTGCATTGATCCTTCCCTTTTTGTTGATTTTTATGAGGCCTTATGGCTGTAAATCAGTCCAGAACAAATGACTGCTCCTGGCCAGGGTGATGGTGAAGAGCAGAGCTTCTCTACAGGGCCGATGTGTGGGACAAGCTCGAGGGACAGACTTGGCTAGTTTGGTCCCTGGGCTCTGCATAAAAGGTTGTCAGTGCTTCCAGGGCTCAAGCAGGCAGAGAAAGAAGTCGACTTTCCTTCCAGACAGACGAAAATGAAAGAAAAATATTATAATCCCATTAGCACTGGTGGATTTCTGTCTGATCTTCTAACCTGCAGAGGAATAGTGTCCCCACTGAAAGCACTGGGATTTTGGCCTTACCCAACAGCATATCAGCTTGCTAGGGCATGAAGCACCCTTAAATCCATTAAATTCCCCTGTGGCTAAGTGAGGAGAAACAGAAAGGACGCAGAAAAAGTCTGGTTAGACCCTACAGAGCAGACATACTTTCAAATGTTGGCAAGTTTGAGCTTTTCATGTCACTGGGCTTCACAGTCAGAAAGACTGCCAACCTGAGTTCTGGACTTTGACATCAATGGGCTAAAGAAATCTGTGGGCTTGGGGCCAGCAAAGGTCTTGTCAGACTTGCTTCTGGCACTCCAAGGTCATGGTAAGGTAAATGATGTTTAGTTCAACTATGTATGGGTTAAAGATCTGGAGGAGACCCATCTCTGTATGGACTGGGCAGTCTGTGCAAATATTAACATAAAAGCAGTGATAGACATTCACATTTATCAGCAAATGTCTCTTAGAGCTAAAATGCAATAAATTGTACTGCTTGAACTAAGGCTTTTGTTCTTTTCTTCCCTCCCTCTCTCCTCCAGCCCCCACCCCCAGCAGTGAGAAGGCAGCTAACATGGTAAATGTTTTTCCCCTGATTTTTCCCTCATAAAAGGATAAATGGTTTTAAAAGGTAAGAAATGTTCAAACATAATCAACACACACATACATTCTAAAGAAAATAGCAAATCAAAGGCAAAGCCTATGCTAATGCATCATCCAGGTTGAGATTTTAATTGCAAAAAGTCAGGAAATGTAAAGTTATGGTTCTCACAGTAATCATCACTCAGCCCCACGAACACAGTTAGGATTTGTATTCCAGGCAGTGTGCGGCGTTAACTCGAACACCAGCGTATATCTGCGTTCTCTGCTTTCATTACAGTTGCTGGGGGAACCATAATTCTGCATTTGCTGACTTTTGCTCAATTAATTTTTTTCCTTATTGCTGTGCTACAAGATTCTTGCATTTAATTTCACTGTATTAAAAAAAACAAACACGTAAAACAGTGATAAGAAACTGGAAATTTCCATCACATATTAAAGTTAGGAGATAATCCATTCTGTCTCTGCATCTTAAGGCTCATGTAGGACCATGCAGTCATTTTAGAGCATAGGTACATGAATAATAATAGCGGTAGTAGTAATAGTTACTAATTACAATAAATGCACATACCTGGAACTTCACCTCGTTGTGAAGTGGGTGCAAAAAGATCAGGGAACTGGTGTGCTATGGACAATGTCTTTTTTCAGCCACTGTGATAACTACTTATATTGCACTTCTTTGCAATGAAGACAATGCTGAGATCCCATGTTCCCACCAAGGTTGTGTCAGATGTGTTTCACCACAAAAGCAAATTCTGTCCCCCCACAACCTGCTCAGGACTTCAGGATAATTTTGTCTGTAATCCTTCAACTACATTATGGTGCTGGGATATACCTTTCTGGAAATCTGCCTGGTTGATCTACAGGAGCAGCCATAAAATTAATTAATTCTAGTGGTCTGAGAAATCAGTCGGAAAACAATGCTTTCCTACTCTGTAACAAAGGAGTCATCAATCACAGTTTCTCCTCTGATATATATTTGAAGGCACACTTGCAGACAGACAGAAGTAAGCCTTACAAGCATTACTGACATGGTCTCTTTGTAGCAGCAGGAACCCCACACCATTGTGACTTGTCTCTACCCACCTCTCATCCTCCTCTGGGCTCCTGAAATATGCCCACAAGGATGTATTGGATGTTTCAAGGCCAGATTTCCAAAGTGGAAGAAGGATATGAAGATGAATATAAACCCACTCAGAGTTTAAATAACTGAGCACTTGGGTAATTCCCAATAATTCCACCTTTCTTTTAAAGCTCATATGCATATGATATCTGCTCCTAGGAAAAGCTATCCCCCAGAAGTCACCATTCTCATGCAAGCTGTCATGCCAGGGGATCTCTTTTCCTCATAGTAGTGGGTCTGCTGGTCAGACAAATCCATTAGCCCTAGCTGAAAGAGCCCTCACTCAGAAGATGCATATATGTATAAGTCTCCTGTGTTAGAATATCAGTATTGTCTCTCTTTGATAAATCTTGGCATTTTCTTCTAAAATTATACCATATTTTATGGCTTTATGTTAGCTAATGTGCAAATGGGAAACACAGGTGCCTCCTGTTCTCTGGAATGTCTCTTATAAATGCCCCTCTCATGATAGAAAGAGTAGGATTTGTGCTGTTAGACCAAAATAGCCACAGGTGAGCACTGGCCTCTAATTTATAAAGAGCTATCAGACATACATGGTGTGACCACATGCCATGTTTATTGCAGCAAATATTGGGGATTTTTACCTTTCAAATATGTGAAACATTTTCTAAACATAGCTCTCAGTAGTACTTATGTGTTTTAAAAAAGGGGGAATCACAAATTTCTCACTGAAAAATTGCACTTTTCAAAAATATGAACAAATCTTGGCAGAAACTTCATATAGGTTTTCCAGCATTTCTTTTCCATCCTAAAAAAAAAAAAAAAAAAAAGTTAAAAACTACCACTTTTTTGTTACTCAGATCTTTCCTCCTTCCTCTATTACTTTTTTCCATTGTAAAGGGAAAATAGAATTTTTAAGAAGACAGAGAAAGAATAACGGAGAAAAATTCCCATGGACTTTTTAAAAATTTTTGGGATTTCTCTGTTCCTTCCCTGAAATAATGTCTATTTGGTTGAACTGTAAGCCTCTAGGTCAGCCTGTTCTTTGGACTTTGAATGCAATGAGCACATCCAGCCAGAGGTAAGCATCCAAGGTTCCTGGCAGAAAACTGCATCAGACAGAACAGATGGCAGCTCCTGAACATGCCAGAAAGAAGAAATGGTGTTGCCAAAAGTGCAAAGAGTTCATTCAGCTCTATTTAATGCTCTTTGCCAATTTTCCCCAACTATAGTAAGAAGAGTCCAAATTCTCTGTGAAGTCATGTCAATCTATGGTTGATCCACAGCATTGTACCACTCTTTCACTCATTTCAAATAAAAGCATGATGGTCACACAGCAGAAAAAATAATTGGCAGATGTCCCCTGATCTAAAATATGTAGGAATCTTTGCTTTCAGGGGTATGCAACATTAAAATAAGACAGTGAGCCATGGACATAGGTCTAACATAGGTTATGAAGAGAAACACTGGTTAGCAGTCATGCAAATTTTAGACATAGTGCCATGAAGGGCTCATTTCCATGGAAAGGAACCCCCAAAAGAGGACCCAGGGCAGTTCCACAGCAAGGAGCAAGTGTCATCTTCTTGCTTTCCCTACTGAGGAAAGAAGCAGAATCAGCTGAAACATGTCACCAAACAGAAAATCCAGACCATAAGTGGAGTTGAGTAAGCAGGATTTTGGTATATCCTACAGGAATCAACTCTTATAAATATCCATGGTTGTTAGAAATGACCAGTAACAGCCTTAGGACTATTAAAGAAGAGATTATGGAAACCAGTATTAGGTACTACCTGGAGTATGGTGCTTGCCTAGTGCTTTGTAGCTCAAAAGAAGGAGGCAGCATAAAAGAAAGAAACAGTCCACAGGTGCAAGATGAGTGAGAAGAGGAGGCTGTAGGTAGGGTGGTTACTCAGGCTGGGTGCACCCAGGAGGAGACAAACACCAGGGGGACATGAGGAATGTGCAATAAATTGATAGGTGAGGGCAGCAATCAAGTTGTATTTTATATTCTCAGGGCAGTACAAGATTTTCACCAAAAGCAAATGAAAGTCACTAGTCACTACAGTGATGCTGTGGACAATTTACCACAGCTGGTGCACGAAAGATTTCCAAAAAGGTGACATATGGGGAATACAGATTTACATGTTAAGAGGGGGAAAGACACAGGAGACACCAGCCAGCTCCTTCAGCAACCTGCTTATGAATAAATTGTTTCTCTTACTACTGGTTGTACCTATTTTTATTTAAAATGGACTGTCCAAGGACAGGCAGTGCATGCCTGGGGTGGAGTAAAGTTTCCTATCCAATTTCTGCTTCAGATTTCACTTTGAAAATCTAGCAATTCAAAAAGAAACAAAAGCACCCCACAGAATGATACCAAAGGACAAAGTTATTTTGGGAATACAATTTTAATCAGTGCAGTACCAGCATTTAAATCTGCTGCTGTACTGACATCAGTGGAAAAAAAAAATAATTAAAAACAAGGAGTCCAGAGGGACTGGCAGTTTTAGAAATGAATCTACACCTGTGTCACCTTAACATGGGATTACTGCAATTCACTCTTGATGCAGAAATTGTGGGGGGAGCAAGAGCTGCCAGCTTGCTTATTAGGATGAGTTCCACAGTGAGTGACACCTCTGCTCTGTGATGTATAATGGCTAACAACCAATTTCCATCTGACTCCCTGCATTAAGGACTCAGCAAATTAGTCACCTCACTTTTTATTTTCACGTGAGTCCATGGTGTCCAGATTACTGCGGTGAGAAGACAAATGAAATCAATAGAATCTCTGTTCCGAAACAGATTTCCTATCAAAACAGCGGCAAGGGAACAGAAAGGGTACAGCAAACAAGGGTGACCGCTCACTGATATGGGTGACATGTTCTGAGTACATTTCCTTGTCACCCAGGTACAGGAAACCAATTCCTCTGAAGCACACTACTACCTTAGCTGTGTGTCCCCAGCATTGCCCTGCTCCGGGGGCAGGCAACACCCCAGGCTAAGGCTCAGCCTGGAGCCAGAGCTGGGGGAAGATGTTACTGGGACCATCCTCTGGCTCTCCAGGCAGGAACATATCCCTTCAAGAGCATCTCCCATCCCACACCACCCCCTGTTCCACACCGGCTCCCAGAGAGGGAGCAGCCACCCTTCTAGCCAGGATCCCTCTAGGGATCCACAAGAACCGCTTGGACATTGAACCTGCAAAAGCAGCACGATACTGCAGTGTAGGCAGCTCGGGGGATGACAATCACAGTCTTAGCTACCATGTGCACTGATGGTTCTTAATCAGCTATGCAAATCAGGACAGTGCTTGGGTGAAGTGTCAGGCCTTTATTTGCCTAAAATATTGGCTTTCCACAAGATAAAAATTCCTCTGAAAGCATGGGAACACTTGTACTAGTAGAAAGTGTCTCATTTTTTATTGCTGCATGTTGTGAGGAAGGGAATTCTTTATCCTTCTTCCATTACGTTTTTTCCTTTATTCTCACCCCATAACTGATGTAAAATCTTTGTGATGTTTTCAAATGTAAGTCTATTGTTCTTTGGTATTTAAAATAAATTGGATTTCAAACTGAGCCCAAACACCACCACTCTAGAATTACCTAAAATTTTCAAATCTTTTCTTTGACACTTCAAAATGAAGTGTTTCTCTATAAAATCCTTCTGAAATATCTACCCAATTCTGAAGGGCTTGAAGAAACCACAAGTGAAGTAGAAAGTTGTACTTTGGATTAAAAAAACAAAAACAAACAAACAAACAATAAAACCAACAAAAAAACCCTCAAACAAAACAACAAAATGAAACCACAAAAAAAACCAAAAAACAAAACAACCAAAACATAGAACATATATACATACACACACACACATATATATGCAGTTTTTCAACAGAGTCATCACTCAACCCTAGGATATGGCTATATTTTCTTTAGGGCATAAAAAGAGCTGAGCCGTATCTTCTAGAAGCAAGGTGACAAAGTAACACCACCTCTGTGAGTGAAATGAGCCATGTCAGTAGAAGCGTACCCTGAGCCTTAAAAACTCCTGCCAGAAGAGCTGTAGCACTTTGGGTCCTCGCAGCACGCGGGGAACACGGCGCATCCCCCAGCACAGGCAGGGGATGGGATGCACTCAACGCACATCGATCACCATGAGCAGTTAGGTGAATCACTGCTGTTGCTGATGAGAGAAACGCTGTGTCCACATGGGTTTTGTTTCGGTGCTCTCCTGGCCCTTAAGGGGTCTGCTGCTGAGGCAGAGAGCAGTACTCAAGCTCACCAGTAAGCTTTCTTCTTGGAGAGATGCAAACATCTACAAACCCAGCCTCCATTGACAAAATGCTCTTGCACAAACCACAGTCCCCTTTCCCTGGTGGGAGAATTGGAGGCATTTATGTGTCTGCCAGGATCCTTGGAGATACAAGAGGCCACCTTGCTGCCAAGTACAATATTGCTGCAGCCAATAATCAGGCGTGGGCAGTTTTTAACTGAGCTCATAATCATTTTAGGCATGAACCTTTAAGCATGAATCTTCACAACCCCTCTGGATGATAAGGGAAAGGTGGAGACAGCAAAGCCAAGGGAGCTGGTGGAGGTCACTGAACAACCTGCAAGCATCAGGAGCTCCAAGCCATCAAGGAGCTCCAAGCTCCCAGCCCTGCTACTGGCCAGGTTGCAGGCCAGGTTGCTTTGGAGAGCAGAGCCACGGAAGACCTACACATTATCAATAACTTGTCTCACAACTGCTTTTGTGAAACAAGGAAAATCTCCACTACTCTGATTCTAGGAATATGATTAACAGGATGGACAGGTTTTTTTAATTAGTTTTGTTCAGTCTAAAGGTTTCTTCAGAGGGTGTTCGAGTATTCAACCATTGTTTATCTAGTGCTTTCATACAGATATATAAACCAAAGATTGGCAGAAAATGGCAATTGTTAGAAGCCTTTGGCTCAGAGTTTATATGGAGAAGTCAAAGAAGAGAGCTGGTGGTTTTCCATCACCTACCATCCCCCCATCCAGGCTGAGCTCCCCCGTTCCTGATCCTTGGCACTGCCACAGCAACTTCCAGGGGACAGACTCTGGAGCTACAAACCACAGACACACACAGACATGTGCAAAAAACAGGACAGGAAAATTTAGACAGGTACCCTTTCTGCACGAGCACATGATGCAACTGAAAGCTGACAGAGGAGAAGTCCTAAATTCTTGCCAGCATTGCTTACAATTCACAGGCACCTGGATAGCTGTTACCAACCTGGCTGCCTTAATGTGAACTTCTGCTAAATAACCCCACAGGTGCCAGCTAACACCACAGATTTCACATGCCATTTGAACAGAAGAGGCTGAAAATTTAGCCAGCAGAGCTGATGAAAAGCAAATCACCAAGTCAGTTTACTACCAATGAGCTCTATTAAGTGACTGAAATGTAGTTCATAGCCCTGGAGTAGTCACTGTCCCTCACTAATCTAATAGTAGTGTTGACAAGGATCATTTACACAGCTTCCTTTAAAGGTTACCACTATTTGTCAGGGCTCTCTGTGCTCCGGATGTGCGGGTGGCCCTCGTTTACATCCCAGGCTTGCCCATCCTCACAGCAGAGCCGTGATTCCAGGCAGCACCGACTCCTCTCTGCACAAGGTCACGCTGGTGCAGCCAGGCACCGGGCATCCTCTAAACATCTGCCAGGGATTAACAGAGACAGCACAAACCTATCCTAAGGGCTGAAATAATGCAGAGAAATTGGTTGTTCGACAGCAGTAACTTGCCACCAGGTATCAGTTAATCTGCATTAAGCCTACCCAGCTGTTTCTTGTGGTCAGTGGACATGCTCCACTAATGCTCAGCCATATCACAGAATTGTAGTTTTACATCCTTGATCATTAAGCAACCACAGCTTAATTTTACATCTTCTATGTTAAAACAAAAAATAAAAATCACTAGTCCCTCTAACATCATCTCTGAGATTTAACATGCAAGAGCTAGCCCCAGAATTTTGAACACATGGATCTTTCTAGCTAAAATATCTGCTTTTCAGCCCCATTTTTCTCTGTTTTATAATGGTGATCTGAATTATCCAAATATCCCCTCTCCATTTGGATAAATTCTCATTTCTTCAACATCCAGTTCTGTCTAGAAAATGAAAGAAAACCACAGCAACAAAGCCCTCCTGATGCAGATGAAAGACAAGAAGAGCTAATAAGGACAATGGGCAGTTTAAACCCTCTCTGTAGCTACAGTGTAAATAGATAAATCAGAGAAGCACTATTAGAAATATAAAATTATCTTGGTCTTTTAAAAATATCTTAAATTGCTTTAAAAAAAATTTAAAAAGGGAAAAAAAAAAACCTGTTGAAATTCTACTTAGCTTCCCACCACAGGTCACAGGTACAGCCAGTTGCTCCAAAGGTGCTGGAGGCCACTTTTTGAGATAGTCTCACTTTGAGAGAGGATCAAAGGATCAGGGCAGTCCTTGGTATGTAATCCACAGCAAAGAGGGACAAGATTACGAGAAAGGCAGCAAGGGAAGGTCTCTCACCTCTGGCTCTCTCCAGCCTCTCAGCATTGCTCCATGCTCTCCAGTGATCATGCTGGTTGAGACACTTGTGTCTCTGAGCAGAAACAGGCTGGATTTGCCCCGTGTTAGGAGGTGTTTGCTGGAGGACCTCTAAAACCACTGTGTCATGGAGCTTCCTTATTACTTTCCCCAGGCAGCTGTCATGGACCTGGTCCTGCTCAGCTCCAGGGCCACCAGCTGCTTCTGCAGCTCCAGGTCCACAGGTGACCTCATGGTGGAGCTAAACCAGGATTCTGGTGTTCGGTGTTTGTGAGCAAAAAAATGCAAAGCAGACATGAAGTTTCAAGCTGAGCAGAGGAACTCGCCTGCCTGTCCAGGGCTGTGCATGGTGGGCATCCCTGCTCACAGGGGGATCTAAACCTCTCCACATCTTCTGCACAGCCTTGGGGAAGGGACCAGGTCCCAAAGCCACACCACTTATACCAGAGCCTGGCAATCCGTGATTACTCCTTCCCAATGTGTGCAGCAAGGTTATTATTTTCCTATTATTTTCACTTTTTTTCTCTCCCATACCACAAGTAGCTTGCAGGGTCACACCAAGGAGACAAAGCACAGCAAGCTGAGGAAATCCACCCAGACGGTGTTACTCTAGTGGGAGGCAGTCAGTGCTGATTCTGCTCCTACTGAGCAGCACATAAGAATAGTTGTTAAGTTCAATAGACCAAGGCCACACGATAAAAGAAGAAAAGATTACCTCTCTTTTCCATTTTCTTCTGTTAACACAGAAAAAGATTTTTAAAAAAAGAATTTCTCACTATTCCCAGTATTTGCATAAATGTGTGCTCTAATGATCAAAGCATGGATCTCTGACACAAAAGCATTTGGGCCAAATCCAATAATTAATCAAACCTTCACAGCCCAGATGAGGATTCCCATCAGCAGAAGTCAGCTGGTATTACAAACTGGGTGCAATGGTATCCCAGCCTCCCTCCACAGAGAAAGCTTCACTGACAGCAAAACTTCTGCTCTGTGGCAAGCAACAGAGAAGCTTTTGGATACCTGGCCCCTCCAGGACCAGGGAACTGCCTATAGGTCCTTTAAGTACTGAAAATGCAAGTCAAGCACAGCTGAGAGACCAGCTATTGGCTTCCAGTCACTGCAAAAGCCCATACCCTTTTCTTCCTCTCTAAAAAGAGGATACTTGCCTACTGGCATCATGTACTGTTAGGGCCGTTAGTTTCAGGAACATAAACACATTCACATCCCTCTCCAAATATCCTCTACCTAATCCACCAGTACATTTATAAATTATTGCACAACAGAGATGCTGAGACTGCCAAGTCAAACTCTCCAAAGACAGGAAATGCACAATTAACGCTGGTCACTCACATGCTGTTTTACTTCAAAAAACAATTGATGCTTCAATTGGTGCACCTGGAAAGAGCTGCATTATGCAGTGAACTCAAATGTTGTCCATGGCAGGATTTCCACATTTGCTGCAAAAACCATGAGGGGAAAATGCAGAAGATTAGAGAAAGGAGAAAAATACTTTAATTGCTAAAAAAGAAATATCATTTAGAGATACAACTCTCTCTGAGCATTTGCCAGAAGGACCCCTTCTGATACTAGACGGTGTTTTCAGACCAAGTTGCATGAGAACTCTTGTTCAGAGGTCAGACACAAGTGGCTGTGCAGCAGTGAGGAGGAATGCTCCTGGCTGCGAGTGAACATGCCTGGACTTAATTCTGTGTTCTGTGGCCCAGGGCCTCAGTGCCTCAGAAAATACAATAAACAACAGAAGGTACTTTCAGCAAGTTTGCGCTTATTTTATCAGTGACAAAATGGGAATTATAAGATCACCCAAAACTCACAGCAAAGTTGCAAAGATGGTAGCTTAATGCCCATAATGTTTTTGGTGACATCAGAAAAATGTTGAAACAACAAAAAACCCCAGCTCTTCAGTGAGTGAAACAAGAGCCCTGTGGAAACTGCAATGTGAGGTAAACCATTCCAGCCTGGAAAGCCAGAGCATCCAGGACCAGAGCTAGGGAGGCTCCCCCAGTCACAGGCCCAGTTATGGGTGTTCTCTCAGTGCTGCTGCTGTCCTGCCAGGATGGCCAGCCTGGGCATCAGTGCCTGATCCACCACACCAAACGTTCCCTGTGCCTGATTCAGACTGGGAGCAAGACCTAAGGGCTACACCAGGCACACGGGGCTGCTAAATCAGGAAGCAGCTCTATCTAGCAGTGAATGCAGCAGGCATTAAGCACCACCAAGCTTACAGCTCCAGGCTAATGCACCTAAACACATCCATTTGCTGTGTGCAAAGTGCTGTGAAGATGAAAAACATGAGGGTATTATTTTGGCAGACACCAGGATCCTAAATGCAACTCTATTTTTTCCTACTTCATGCTGAAGTTGTTAAAATTCTTCAAATATTAAATGTCCAGCCCCACTTTCAGGGTTGACTTAAATGCGGTTTCCAAAAAATGTGCTGAATATTATTCATTTCTCAGAAAATCAAAAAGCTAGAGGCCCTTTGATGGGGTTGCTTGCATTTTTAAATCACATGCACACGCACTAGTTAGAAGACTTTGGCAATTATGGTTATATATGCCAGTATCTCAGACAAAAATACACAATGCAAATGCAAAATTCTAGATGTTTATAACTTTTTTTTATAATATGTTTTGTGTCTTTAACCTGAATCTCTCTTATGTTACACAGCACAATACCAGTGTCTGAAGAAATGCAAAAATGAAGCCCAGACTAACAAAAAAGGGCAGAGAACTGCAGTTTGCTACCTTCAAAAAAACAGCTTCCATTACACTCATAAGTGAACACAGCGAAATAATTTTCCCTCAGTGCTAAATATGGATCTTATCTTGTATCTGAGTCTCAGAAAAGGATTCAGCTACTTCTTTGGGGAATGCTTATGCCTCAATGATTATCACCTGAATGGATGTTAGTGAACTAAACTTGCAGGAGCTGATGTGGAATAAACTCTGAGTCAGAACACTTGCTCCTGGAAACAACATATTTGAAGATAAAAGACAAATTTGAACAGAAGTTGTGATGCAGGTTTATGTGTTGGAGTATTTATTCACCATTCAGAAGAGAGTCAGGCTTCCCTCTGACAAAGCTGGATTGTTAGTGACCCCAGACTTACAACATCCACAGCACAAGACTTCCCATGTTCTGCCTGATGCAGTTTCTATAGACCAGCTCACCCACCTGGCTCTCCTGGTCAATCAGAAGTTAAACATGCAAAAGCACAACACAAAACACTACAGTGCCTAACATTTTGGAACCCAGACTACTTAAAGCAAGTGGAGAGCTTAGCACTAATTTATACTGGGTTTTTACAGGTAGGTGTGGGCTCCTCTGGCTGGCTGGAAAAGAGCCAGTTATGGTTCAGAAGTGTTTAACTGTGTTGTGCCTGAGCAAATACACCCTGCCTTTCAGCAGGATGTGTGGGTTCAAGCACAGCAACATACTAATGTCATATATACAGCTGCTGGATCACAGCTGGCTCTCATATGGCCAGCCTGGGCCACAGGCAGAACACAAATGTCTGTCTGCACTTGTCTTCAGAGGCATCCTCTAGTTTGCATGGTGGACAGGGAGCCACCCAGATTATCTCAGAGAAAGTCAAGGAAATGGTCAAAGTTTAGGTGCTTGAGAGAGTCTGGGTGGTCCCATGCCAGAGGACATCACCTTCTGCTCACAGTGCTCTTGATCACACTTGTTATTTTGTATTCAGCACACAAGACAGGCTTTTTCCACAAAACACAGCAAGAACACAATGCTTCCTCCTCCCCCACACTGCCTTTAATCCTATATCCTTGTGACTAAAGACTTCATGTAAGAGGTAAAAGAACCTCTTTTTTGCCCAAAGTCATTTAACCCAGCTTCTAGCATTCAGCATACCAGTCTAACCACTAAGGTATGCAGTGGGTATTCAGAGGGCTTGCTCTGTACCTCCTCTTAAAATTGCTCCTCTATTCTTGAAGCAGTTACATAACTACTGGGGCGAAGCAAAAGTTATTTAGCCAGGTTAAGTGGTTTCACACTCAGCTGAGGTTAGGGGCAACTTAACGGAACAAATACTCAGCCAAAGTTAAAAAATGTGAATTATTTTGAGAACATTTGTCCCAGAACACCCTGAAGTTGAGTAATTAGGCTTTCCTGAGAGAGACACAGGCAAGTCCAAGTGCCAGCCATCAAGGAAGGGATTTAAGTGCAAGTTTCTCATATCTCTACGATACCAGTGTCACTAATGTGACTGTCTCCCAGTGAAGGAGAGTGGGGGTACTACTTGTTAGTCTCCTGCACACAGGGAGAGGAAGACTCTGGAAGCATCTTCAGAGCAGGACTCACAGGATGGAAGGATGGCAATCATCTCACTTGTCATCCCCACAAAGTTCCAGCATGCATTGGGACCCAGCTCTACAAAAATTTTAGCTCCACTCTGAGTTTGCTGCTGCCACCCATGTGCCAGCCCTGCCACCACCCAGCCAAGACACAGCAGCACAGAGCCCTCTCCTTGCCCAAACTCCCTCCCTCTGTGCTTGGTCCCCACTGCCCTGATATTGCCTGTCTGCCTTGAAAATCAGCAACACTTAATGAGAGACTTGGGTTCTACCTGGCAGGGAGGGACTGCAGCAGCTTCCAGGTACAACTCATCCTGCTGGGGTCACCTTGTTTTTAGTAGAGCAAGGAGGACAACCTTTCCCCTGTGTCAGGGAGCTGTGTATGCGTGGCTGCCTGGCCCAGGGAGATCACAATCCAGCACGCCTGCTTTCTCACTGCAACGTGTTTTGGGAAACAGACAACCCAGACCTATCTCCAACCTTCTCTACGATGCTGGGCACATTTGGCCTGAGCACAGATATGAGGGAGAATTTTGTTCCAGGCCAGTACTGCAGACAATCCCTCGAGGTTCAAAAGTCTGTGTGCATGTTTACATTAAACAACATCATCAGATAAAGTGTGCTCCTTTTCCTCTCTCCTGTGCTCTCTCTCTTTTCTCTCTGGCCTGTGATTTTTGTACCCCTTCTGCTCAGTGTCTGTCTGAGCAGCAACAGGAGGCACCAAGAACAGCCCTCTAATCTCTACCCACTTCTTATCCCTCTGATACCTTCAGAGGGAAAGGAGGATGCCTTTGCATTCCTTTCATCTTCTGCCTGGGCATGCTCATTTGAGGCTACATCTCTGTTCTGCAGGAGAAAATGTTCAGAGCTTGTTTGGCTTTGTTTTCCCATAGTGACAGAGTTTTGTCATATGATAGTGTACGTCATAGTCTTCATTTTTGGTAGCAGCTTCCATGCGGCTTCACAGGGTCACTCGTGCTGGCTGTTTTGAATTTTTTGAATTTAAGATATTTCTTCTGCAACTTTTGGAGTTTTCATTTTAAGATGCTTGTTTCCAGGGATTTGAATAATTTGAAAGGGAACAAAAGAAGCAGCCAGGAACATGGAATTTGGCATTGACCCAGCCCTTCATTCATAATAAACGTTTAAAAAAACCAGCGATGACTCAGCACTGGCGTAATTCATAAACCAGAAAGACCTGCTTCCCTACCTTACAATTGCATTGGTAGGTACTTAATCACAGCAAATAACATAGTGGATATTTTATTTTTGAAAGCATATGCTGGTGTGTTCATCTCCTGAAATTGCTGTAACACATGGCCTTTCATTTAAGATATCCTTGTCAGATATATTTGGCAAAAGTCATCAGATGAGGCTCACGTCATATAATTAGATGTATTATATTAGGCTGAATGTGCTACTTTAATAGTAATGCCACAACATATGCTAACAAGATGTTTTAAAATACAAACAACTTCTTGAGGCATTAACTCTGATTCTCTGTCATTTCATTTTGGCAATAACCTACTAAAAACACGTTGGGCAACTTGTTTGGGCCCTTCTAAGCCTCCTCATCCAAGCACACCTGTTGTTGCAGATCCCTACACCCACACAGCCCAGCTCAGCCCTCTGCTCAGGCACCTCCACTGGCACGGGATGAGGAGGAGCTGCAGACGAGGGGCTGTGGCCCTGCTCCCCGCCTGCAGCGTCACACTGGGCGTTTGCAGTATCACGTAGCCAAACCCCTGCACAGACTTGCTGTCCTTACAAGCTCCCCGGTTCTTACAGGCCAGGGATCCAGGCCCCAATCCCTTGGACGCTCATCCATTACATTAAAAACAAGTTATTTTCCTCCTTACTGTTATGCATGGTAGTATTGCTAATAAACATAAAACGGCTATTTCTTACCTAGTGATACCAGGTACTTCATCTCAAGGGAAGAGGAAACCTAAATTTTACATTCGGGAAGCACCTTAACAAGAAAAAGCAATGGCTGCATGGTGACTCACTGCTTCCTGATGATACTCTGGTTTTTGAATAACAGTGTGGGTGTGGATGTCTGGTTTTTGGGTGGGTTTTTTTAAGTTAACGATCTGAAGACGCCCCTTGGTTTACCCTGTGATGCTCCTGGCTTCCTGTCGGTGTCACAGTAGAGATGAGTAAATGATGTCTTACAGGCCTCAGTTTCTCTAGCACCTGTGTTGCAACATCAATACTAGGAACTGAACTGAAATACTTGAAGGAAAAATACAGCCATCTATTCCCAGAGTTATACATTGCTGGGCTGTATACATATACAGGATTTTTAGGCCTAAAAAGGTAGAAGCCATCTCCTTTGGCCTCCACTTCACCAGTATAAAGCTATTATTAGCCTGCTAGCTCATTTCCCCGGAAAGATGTGCCTATTCACAAGGGCGATTATTCGAGTAAACAATCACACCCCTCGCTGACCCAGTTAGGCTGCTGGAGAGGCCTGGGACGATTTCTTAGGCACACAAGTGGCCCTACATACACAGTGTCCCTGCTCTCTGTGTCTGCCCAGGAGGTGCTGGTCCGAGCAGGCGCAGGGATTGGGGGTCAGCCCACAGCTGCCCTCTGCTGCAGCTGCCTGCAGGATATTCCTGACATGCACCCACAGGTGGTAGTACGTTATATTCACACTATAAGGTAGGGGGAGAATTCAAAGTTTTGTCACACTCCTTGGAAGCTGAATGTATCCAACAAAGATGGTGAAGAGCCTTGAGGGGAAGCCATATGAGGAGCAACTGAGGTCACTTGGTTTGCTCAGCCTGGAGGAGGCTGAGGGGAGACCTCATTGCAGTTACAACTTCCTCGTGAGGGGAAGAGTAGGGGCAGACACTGATCTCTTCTCTGTGGTGACCAGTGTCCTGAGGGAATGGCATGAAGTTGAGTCACGGAAGGTTTAGGCTGGATATTAGAAAATGGTTCTTCATCCAGAGGGTGGCTGGGCACTGGAACAGGCTCCCCAAGGAAGTGGTCACAGCACCAAACTTGACAGAGCTCGAGAAGTGTTTGGGCAATAGTCTGGAGCACATGGTGTGATTCTCAGAAATGATGCTGTGCATGGCCGGGAGGCAGATTTGATGATCCTTGTGGGTCCCTTCCAACTCAGCTTATTCTGTGATTCTGTATTGCCAAGGTCTGCTAATCGCTTATGTCTTGACAGCTAGACCTATATACAGGCGTCAAATTATTGCCTGCAGCTTGTTTTCAGGTGAGAAATAACATCACATAGGGACAAAAATATTACACATAACCTTGTCTGACTTCAGAGAGAAAATTATTTACTTCTAAAGACAAACTTCCTGCCTAAGAAAGCACAAATTTCTTTTCAACACAGCCTGGCTCCTTCCTCAATGAAAGTTAGACTGATTCCTGTCACAGATACAAGAATCACACAAAATTAAGATGATCTGTCCCACACGAAATTCTAATTCATCCTGATCTGACTCTATCGAACCAGTAAACAAACTTGAATTTCCAGAATGAAAACCTAGGCACAGAAATATGGAAGTGGCAGCTCCCAGAATGGGCAGGCTGGAAGGTGCAGGATTCTGCTTCTTTTCAGGGGATATACTGAACACAAGGACTCATCTTCCCCTGGTGCAGCCATCTGTGACTTACACACCTGAGGGATGCAATGTGGTTTTTTTTGCTACAGAGAGACTGACCTTTCCTTTTTCATTTAATGCCTTTGAGGCCATTTATATTCTTTAACTCCACGTCATTCAGTAACAATCAATTCTACATAATTACATACAGTGTGGAACAGATTTTCCTTGTGTTTATATTGTGTTCTACTTAATAATTTCTGTGGGTGCCTCTGACTCTGTTAAACTACATGAACAGCATGCAATATGCATAAATTTCTCTCTAATATCTCTAAGGTTTTATAAAAAACTGCATTATTCCATTCACTATACTTTTTCTTTTCCAAGCCAAAGAGTGCTAAACTACTGTGAATATGTTACCTTTTTTGTTCTGAGTTGGGTTTTTTGTTTGTTTGTTTGTTTGGATTTTTTTTCTCAGTTTTTCTGTATCTTTTCTTGAATTGGACGAACCAGAACTACTTCTAGTATATGGGATGGGTTCATGAATTTAAATAGTGATATTATTATATTCCTATATTTTTCTCATCATATATAAGGTATAACTTATATATATTATACCTTTATAATTCTTCTGAATATTAATATGAGATGTATCTGAAAATTATCCACAGTATTTCCAAGATTTTTTTTTGTCTGAACTGTAATAACTGAAATAGACCTCCTCATTATACATTTAAAACTGAGGGTGTTTTATTTAAGTTCTGGTTTCCTCTACCCTAAACAATTGTGTATTATCTGGAAAAGCTGGCACCTTGTAATTCATCTGCCATTTCTTGATTATTTATGATTGTGTCTAACACAAATCCCAGGATAAGTGGTGTGAAAATTAAAGGAACAATAATTTCAAAAAAGCTTCTTTTCAGGATGCTGAACCATTTCACAGTTGCATCTTTCAATGATAATCAGCTCTGTGATTTTCTGAAATCATATTTAATATTTGTGAAATTTAGCCGACCCAAACCCTTATCTCGCTGCCATCAGTGTCCAACTGTAAGCACAACACAGAGCCCTGTTGCGCTGTGATGTTACCACACCTCTTAGCAGCCTGAGCCTTCCCAAACACAGCCAGATGTCCAGTGATACCAGGGGCTTTGTTAAAGGTTTGCTGTTTCACGACATTTGTGTTGTGACTCAGGTGCAATCCCGCGGTTATCACTCTGGGCTGTGCTAAACACAAAAAGCTAAAGGGAAACTAAAAGTATATAAACCTACGTAAAACAAAACACATAAGAAAAAAAAAAGGGTTTCAGGGTTTTATACATACGGAAACTTTTTAACTCTCGCGTTATGAGATGTCTTACACATTAATCTGTGTCCTTCCTTGAGCAACCTGCCTGTGTGGAAAAAAAGACACCTATCCCAACACCTCCTAAAACAAGGAAATTATTATTTCATGTATGCTTATTTGAAACTAGCACTGCTTCCTGAATTCATGGTGAATTATTTTATTTTCCAGCCACATGAATGAGCAGGAGTCACAAGAAAAGCCCATGACCCTGTGGCAGTGACAAGGCATTTCTGGGTCCTCTTAGCCAGCGATGTGATCAGCAGCTCCCTCACTGCCAGAAATGGAATCTTGCCCTGTGTGCACAAAAAAAAACAAACCCCAGAAACCCAGCTGACATCCAGCAGAGTGTTAACCATTCCCTTACCCCAGCTCTCTCCATTGCACTCCTCCTCAGCTCTGCTCCCAGGTCAACACGCAAACCCCAAATTTCTAATACTGGGGCAGGTATTGGAACCAGACCTCTGCTCACTAAGGGCAGGGGCAAAAGGTATTAAATATTTTCTTTTTTGATTATGATGATCTGGGGAGTTTTCTGGGAAGTTACTAGTTCAGCTCAGCAACTATGGAAGGCAAACTGAAATATAATGGGCCATAAGACACTGAAATATTTGGCCATGCAGAGCCTTTCAGCACATGATATCAGCCAGTGATTTGGATTGTTAGTGTTTTATTTTCCTTAAATAAAACTCAATGTTAATTTCAAGTTTATGAGTGAGCAAGGGATTTCTTGGCAGTGATAGTAATGTATGTCTCACTGCAAAAGGCAATTAATTTATTCCCAGACACCTTTCCTCCCTTCAGTTCATGTTAGTCCTTCTTCAAGAAAACTGACAACCTGGCCCTACTGAAACAAATGCAAGAACTCCCTGTGGTTTCAACAAGAGTGGACTTCACCTTGCCCAAGGTCTGGGAAAGAGTTGGCATCAGACCTCAGATTAAAATTCAGGAGTTCCTGGCTCTCTTTTAAAGTGCACATTATTACCATGCTCCCCTGCTCACAGCCATCCATCAGCTCTGCTTATCCCACAAGTGCTCTGTAAAGGCTTCATTTTTCTGAAGCAAACTTCTGTCTTCTTATCCGGTTTCCTCATTTGAAGTATTTGAGCACCTTTAGCAGGTTTCTGTCCAACTTTGTCAACCTCTCCTGGAAGCCAAAGAGAATTAATCACCTGCCAAGGAGAAATTAATCACTTTGTTGCTGCCTCCCTCATGCGTGATGGCAGAAATTCAAGCCTTTGGCTCCACCAGCAGCAGCCACAGGCCTGTTTCAGACCTCTTCGACTCTCCTGTGTCACCTCTCCCACCTTTTCTCTGCTTGCAGCTAAGCTCAGGTTATTATTAGTTGGTATTAGTGACGGAATATGCTTGCTTTTCCCCCTGCCCTTTCTGCCAACAAGGATGCACTGTGACTAATAAACTCCGGGCTGAATTACTGCAATTGAGCCACACAGGGAGGTTGTGCCAAGGCCTCGGCTTCATGGCCATGGGACAGCTCCATCTCAAGCAGAAGGGAGAGTGCCCTGGAGGTCTACTCTCTGCTTCCTCACTTATTCCCAGTCCATTTCAAAAACTAGGAACTTATCAAAAAAGTTAAGCTGTAGCAGAGACCGTATCTCCAGCTGCAACTCAGCTGGCAAAGGATGCTCCAGTGGCAAACCAAGATAAGGTACACTTAACTTGTGAGTTCAGCTGCAAAACAAGAAACCGAACAAGATTAGAAAAATCCAGAATTTTTAGGAAAAATATTATATCTGTTTTCCAGAAAATAACTGAATACGATAACTGAATGAGTCCTCATAGTATGTCAGACTTTTCTCTCTGGTAGTTCAAATACTCCACATACTGTTAGGATCTCTATTGCTTTGTTTTTTAATCTAAGGGGTCTACAAGAGTGTCTGGGAAATGTTTAAACTAAAAAGATGCATACTTCAGCATGAAAATTTATAAGGATATATAAAATTGAAAGGTTTGAAACCCGTTAATATATACGTTATGCATACACAAATCAATGTAAGCACATTATATATTTAGTATTCAAAAATCATAATGTACTGGAACAGATGTTGCCTGTGTCATCTTAATTCAGTTTCCTTGTGTGCTTCATACAACTATTAATTATTTAATCACTTTCTTTTCCTGCACAAAGCTGCTGTTTTAAAATTGTACAAACTCTGAAGTTAAATTGAAGATGTATAAGAATGCTGGCTATCATCCACAGGACAATTCCTGATTTTTTGTAAAAGAAATGAGGAGATACATAGTGAATGAAATGTAACTGGGCTTGTGGAACTTCATTTTACCTTGAACACAGAGAAGGATTGGCAGAGTTCAGGTCACCCCTATCTCAGTAGAAGTCACTTTCCAGGTTTCTTGCTGACTAGACCAAAGAACATGATGATAACAGAAAGGAGGAAATCAAAGGAGAAATAAATATATTAAATAAATAATATTTTCAGCTCAAGATAAAGATGTTTGGAACAAAATAAAACACATCACTGTGACACCTGGAGAAGAGTTCTCCAACAGCCTCTGCTCCAGTCATATGAGCATTGGCCACAGACAAAAGGGACTAAGACCCTCATAGGAGCATAGATTCACTCCAGTTTATCTTGTTGAAATCTGATAACTAAATCCTTGTAGTAAGAACTTGAAAATCCTGGTTAACATCCAATTTTGTAAGGTTTCAGTGAGCACAAATTTCAGAAAGCAGTGCTCTGTCATTCTCCATTCCCAGCTCATGGACAGCTGAGAAGCAGATGCCTTGAATGCCCCAACTGCACAAGCACAGAAAGTCAGCCTGGGCAATCACAACAGAGTGCAGGGTATTCGTTTCCTCAAGCATCTGCCCAACTTTATATGCTGGTTGCAGAGTTAGCTTTCTTCGGAGTGGCTGGCATGGGGTTGTGTTTTGGATTTGTGCTGAATACAGAGATATTTCTGTTATTGCTGAGCAGGGCTTGCACAGAGCCAAGGCCTTTTCTGCTTTTTGTGCTGCCACACTGGCGAGGAGCTTGGGAGTGCATGGGAGGGTGGAGGAGACACAGCCAGGACAGGTGACCCCAACTTACCAAGGGGATATTCCAGACTATTTGACATCATGCTCAGTGTATAAAACTGGGGATAAGAAGGAGGAAGGGGGGACATTTGGACTGATGATGCTTGTCTTCCTAAGTCACCATTACGTGTGATGTGGCCCTGCTCTCCTGGGGATGGCACCTGCCTTGTTTTGTTGAATTTCTTGTTTTGCCGAATTCCTTGTTTTGCCAAATTCCTTGTTTTGCCTTGTTTCTATGTGTGGCTTTTGCTTTCCCTATCAAACTGTCTTTATCTCAACCCACAAGTTTTCCAGCTTTTACCCTTTCAATTTTCTCCCAGATCCCGCTGGTGGGATGCACGCGGCTGCATGGGGCTTGGCTTCTGACTGGAGTGAAACCACAACACTACAAAAATCTGCACCAACTGCAGAGTGAAATGCACTGGGTGCCTCTTAGTGACAACACCAAAGTGTCCTGAAGACATTTCATGTGTCAGTTTTCATGCTCAGAACAAATTGTACCCACATGAAAGGAATTCTGCCTTACATCTCAGTCTGCCACAGAAAAACTGATCAGGGAATAGAAACTGACTGTTGCTTTGGCCACTTAACAGATGTAATTATGCGCAAACAGAATTATACGCTTGGCTCTTTGGAAGTTCCAGATTAAAAAAGCTGGGAGTTATTATGCACAAAATCACCTGGTAGAGGGATTTAAATAAAAAAAAACTCAATTATAGCTGGGAAATACTTAAGAAAAGTTATTAAAAATATAATAATAAATAAAAAATTATTACATATAAATATATATCTATACTCTATATCTATAAAATAATAAACAATCCAATGAACAAAATAGTGGGTTTAAAATGTTTAAAAAAAGAGAGATAAAACAAGCTTAAAAATATGGATAATAACTTTAAAATACTGAAAGCTGAGGGTAACAAATACATATCAGCTAACTGTTAAGAACTGTGGAAAGGTTAGCAGCAGAGGCAGAAATACTCAAGAAGAAGTGAGATCAAGGTACAAAAGGTTAAACATATGGAAATTAACTGTCTAGCTAACTTGTAGTCTCAAAGTGTTAAAAGCTGGTGTAAGAGGTCATCAGACCTTTAATACTGGTTTTCAGAAAAGCAGTCATTAAGTTGCAGCTACCTGGCAGAGAACTGATGCTACCACAGTGACTGCAAGAACAAATGGGCCATCCTCCTGCTCTGACAGAGACCCTAGGGGCACAGCAGAAGAGCAGATAAAAGATCTCAGTTTAAGGCTAATAGTAGAATTAATAACAAACAACAGGTTTATGGAAAGCAGATAGTAGCAAACAATACTGATAATTTTCAAAAATTAGAAGTTTTGTTGATAAAGGCCCCACCATTGAGACAATAATCCTGAATTTCTCTAAGACATTCAGCATTGAGTCACATAAAAATCAAGGGGGAAATCAAACCCAGGTTCACATAAATTAAAAGAGAAAGGAAGTTAGTTTTTTGATAGTTTTAAAAGTTATATGGAAACAGAGATGCAGCAATGTTTCTACTGAGTTTTCTCTGGGCCTAGGTCATAGCTCTGTGCCATTTAATATTTTGCAAAATGAAAAAAAGCGCAAATATTTTAAGAAAAATTACAGAACTGTTAGAAGAATATTGTAAAATAGAGAGTAACTGTTCCTCAGTATAAGGACTATGCAGATAAAGGCACAGATAAATAATAACTTTTGAAAGGAAAGGGAAACATCAGTGGGATAAAAATGAGAGGGAACATTAGTTCAGTGAAGAGCTCATGAGAAAGAGATCAAAGATATCTTCACAGGACAAGGATTTCAGTTCTCAACAGAACTGGGAGAGCAGTCAGATGGCAATTCACCCTTGGGCAACTTCTCTTTCTTCCAGGCCAAAGCAGGAGAAGGTGCTGAATAGATGAAGGAAAGAGAAGAGAAACAAGCTTTAATTCGGGGTCACTGCAAGAGAAACAGAATAACTGCTTTGAAGGAAATATATAATTTTTTTAAGTAAATGCACCCCACCCACAGAGAACACCATTCTTGAGAGAGGTCTGGTGCCAGGCACTGGTCTGTCTCATGTAGCAGAGCAGCAGCAGGGCTCTGGCAGGTGCTCCTTGGAAAACCCACTCACAATTGGATGTGTTCAACACTCCCCCAGGGAGACCCTGTCTCTGAAAACTCTTACTTGGCAAACAAGCATTTCACTTGAAGAAATGCCACAAAATTGGAAGGTATAAGGAGAAGCATGATTTCAGGAAGAGAGGCAAGCTAAGAGAGTCTGAGCAGCATTAGATAGTGCTAGGCTAAAACTAAACAAAGGTAATTTAAAAGAAATATTATCTCTTGGAGAGAAAAAACAAAGGTGTACAGACTGACCACATCAATGATCCAGCCATCTGTAACATACCTTCTCCAACACAGATGAGACAAGAACAAGAACACCTTGAGATCCTGGACTATAAAAAAACCACCATCCATAATTCGACTGTCTAAAGCAACAAGTTTGTGAAAAGTGTCCAGTGGACATAACAGAATATCTTATAGGAGTTAGAACAACAGAACACAGAGATCTAAAACTGAGTGACTTGAACAGTGGGTGGAAAACAGTCATGCACAGATGTCCTGAAGGATGGTATTGGCACAGTTGTTTTAAAATCACATGGCCAAAACTAGAAACCAAAGAGCTCTCCATTTCTCTGTAGGTGTTATTTTAAAAACACAAAACCAAAAAAAACCACCAACCAAAAAACAAAAACAACCAAAGAAAAACCCAAAACCCTTGCACCAATCCACTCATCTAGGAATGGCAGCTGTGCACACAGGGAGGACACCAAAAGGTTCACACACTCCCTGCAGCCCATGTTAACTGAAATAAACCACAAAACTGCTGTCTCTTCTGAAGGGGCCTGGCAAACCTCATTTTACCACAGAAATACAGAGCTTATTTTTCAGCTTCAGATATACAATTTGCAAATTGAATACAAACCTCAGAAAGACTCAGTTGTTGCAGATAAAGTCTAAAGAATTAGAAATATGCTGTGGAGAATAGACAAGAGCTAGATACTAATCAGATAAAAAAACCAAAACAACTTCTGCAAGTCAGATTTCATGAGAACTCTGATTTTGAAAGCTACTGCTAAGGTACAACCCTGTAAACTTTTGGCCCTATTTTCAGCTACAAGAAACAATCTCATAATCTGAACAGAAACAAAAAACAATATATTTGAACACATGAAGGTGGTTAACTCTGAGATACCATGCTATTTTAAAAGTATGAATGAAACCTTTTGGAGATTAAGCAATCTAAGAAAGAAAAAGTTACCAGGATGAAGGTGGGCAGCTTTGTTGCAATCAACAAGCAAAGCAAAAGAGCAATTTACTGATAGTGTTCTTTTTGTTGGTTTTGGGTTTGTTGGTTTTGTTTTTGGTTTTGTTCTGTCATAGTGTCCTCATCCCCAGATGCAAATCCTTCTTCAGTCTTCCTAAGCAGCTGCTCCCACTCTGAGAGTCTGAAGTTAACGGGGAGGAGGACATGAGGTAGGCAGGATGGACTCTCTGGGCTCAGTCCAGGTGCCTCAAGGACACACATGTAGCACATACAGATTCACCCACCAGCCTTGCAAAAATGTCCACCAAGGCTGTTAGGTTTTTCCAAAATGTTGTAAACCTCAGAGTCTCCAAAAGATACCTCTTCAAATACTCCTTTTTCATCAGCAGCAAAATTTACTTTCTATTCTTTTTTATCTTTCTTCATCCTGAGAAGAGTCTGGAATGAAGTATGTCTCCTGGAATGCATCTGATGAGAACAGCAAGCCTGAAGCACACCAGCAGCAAGGTCAGCCCAGACTGCTGTACCTCAGCATGGTTCCTTCCAGCCAAAAACACCCTGGAGAGTAAGATGTCCAACCTGTTTGCAAAAAACATTTTCCTTTACAAGCAGTTGCAATGCAAAATAGAGTGCTGTAGAGGGGTGGAAACTTTTTATTAAAAAAAAAAGAAAAAAAATTGACTTCTGGAATTTATTTAGGTCAACACCAGTGGGACTTTCTTGGAGGGAAGGAAACTTTTTGTGAGCTAAATGTTTACCTCCTTTGTGGGAGCAGCAAATTAGGTGTTTACTCCTTCAAGCAGCAACAGAAGCCAATACACCTGTTCCTTCCAGATTGTCCCTGCTTTTTTTGGCATGCGATACCCTGAAAATGGCTTTGGTGATCTGCTGCGGGAGGGCCAGGAGGTTTGATAAAACAAGCTGAAGCATTTGTTTCTCAAGCACTGAAAAAACCCCAAAAGAGTAAATGGTTGCGCTGGCTAAGAAAATATAATGCTTATTGCTGTATTTTATTATTTCTGGTACCAGTCCCACAGAATATTGAAATTAAACTAAAATGAAAACGGATTAAATGTGGGTTAAAAACAAACATGCTGCATTTATTTATGAAAAAGCCATAAATGACTGTGCCTTTCCTCATGGGATAAGGAATGGGATCAGAGAGATGTTATCCATGGCCTGATCCATCACTGCCCAGTGAACCATCCAGCCCAGTTCCCACCCCTGGGGAGGACACGGTGATGGGAAGAGCATCTAAAATCTCATCCCTGCTCTGCCAAATGCAAACCTGTGAACCCTCCCCACAAAAAAAACAGCAGGAAAGGACTGAGGGGTAGGGATAATGTGAATGTGAAACTCCACTTTGAGCATCTGCATTCTTCTGGTGGCACCTTGCATCAGCTGTCACCAAGTCACCACAGACTGGCAGGTGACATTCAGTATATTTATGTACATGGAAAGCCACAGCTGTATTCAAACAATTTTGCCTATAGAAGCGATGGGCTGAGAGCAGAGAACATTAAACCTGAGGGTTTAGTTCACAGTACTGTGAAAAAAAAATATTATTTTTCTCAGTATCAGTCCAAAAATGCCTTCAGTGTCAGAAATAGTGCTGGGTTATGCAGGCAACCCAGCTCAGCCCTGGCCGACAAATCTGCAGAGTAAAGACACAGATTTAAAAATATAAAGGGCTTATGCAAAGGAGCCAGACTGAAAGGTGGGTTGAAATTCCCTTTTGACCCTGCACTCATCATACGCCTCCTAATCCCTTTGGAGCATCAAGTGCCTCAGCCCTGAGAGGTGGAAAATGGTAGCTCATCCTCTGGGCACATCGGCACCCAATGGAGGTACAGCACTAGCCCTGCCACAGCCAACACCCTGCACAGAGAAAGAGCTTATACCAGCAAAAAAAAAGTTGTTTTGCTGGTAGGAATTAAACCACTTTGCTGAACAGATTACATTATAACAACAAAAAGGCCTTTTGATGGTAAGACTGAACTCACAGTA
Organism: Pardalotus punctatus; assembly: GCA_013400915.1. Classification (NCBI taxonomy): domain Eukaryota; kingdom Metazoa; phylum Chordata; class Aves; order Passeriformes; family Pardalotidae; genus Pardalotus; species Pardalotus punctatus. Next base: position 442,928 of record VZTX01020299.1, read on the forward strand.
GGGATTTTACTGTTGTAATTATACTATTGCCATGCCAGCAAAACTTTTTAAGCATAGACCAACTCCCTGCATTTTTATCTTTTCAGCTTAAAAGGTTACACAGAGGCAGATGTTATGAAACAGGTTGGCACCTGGCATGGGGAACTGTCTTAGCCCTCTAGAAAGCAATTCATCTTGCAATGGAGAATTCTCCTGAGAGCAACTTCCCCAAGGAACCACAGTAATACACCAGCTCCAGAGGTGTGCCAGGGGACTGGAAGTGTTGGTCCAAAGGGTGTGTGGGTGTGCTCAACTTGTAATTAATTTTTTGGATTAAGACTTAGGGTGGGTTGTGGTTGTTTTTTTTTTCTATTTTTTTAGAGTACCTATTTTGAAATATTTGCAGCTACTGTTTCAAAAAACGGGGGGGAGGGGGGGGGATATTGTAGGGAAGAGATTCTGCAGTGATGAAATGGTGGGCATATGCAGATCAAATCCCTTGGGAAAATCTGACGTTTCAGTGTTCCTTATTCTGGATATGTCAATTCAATAACATATATGCTTTTTTAATATAATGTAATGCAAGAATAAGATACTTAAGACACACTTAAAGACGGAAAAAAAAAGAAAAAAAGGGTGGAGCTCCTTGGCAACAGCTCTAATCCCTTTGAAGGCTCCAGCATCTGCTGAGTCAGGTGCTCCCTCTCTATGTTGTAGTTTACAATCAGCCACTGAGTCACAGCAAGTTCCTGACTTCCCTGTTGGAACTACATGTCATGAACTATAGTTGCACATTTTTAGGGATTGGATCCTTTTATTTAATCTCTTTGTTTTTGTTGCTGTTGCTCAATTAAAAATAAATAAGTATTGAATAAATCAATTAAAAGGAAAAAAAATAAAGGAGTTCTGAGCTCTCAGCTCTCAGTACAGCTGAAAGAGACTTGTTCTCATAAATGCTCTTCTTGAGCCACAAAACACAGTTCATTCTTCATGAAGTCCTTGGAGCTGGAGAAGCATTTTGCAGACCAGCCATGGGATCCCCACACAAAGCATCTGGAGGCAGGATTGCATTAGCAGAGCTCTCTGCCCTGCTGGATAGACCTTACTCCCCAGCAGCAGACTAATTAGCCAGGGTGGAGCCCCATTCTGATATAAATCCGTGCTAGCCTCCATGCCTTTCTACAGTGCTTCCCAGTGCCACACAGACACGGGGATGTGGCCTGGAGCCAGTCACCAATCCTGACTTATTTCCTCATCCAAAACTTGAACATGCAGTCAGCCTGCCAGCAGAAACTCCCATTGTGAAACTGAGTTTGCTGATATTTGCGAAGCATTTAAAGGTGTGTCTTAGTGGGAAAAATTGTGTCCGAACTCCAGGTAGGTCATAGGAGTAAACCTGCTCCTGATTTTAGCAGACAAAACAGCAGCGAGGAGTGCTTCACATGCATGCAGTTGAGCTGGGATTCCACTTTAATCAAGTTAAGTCAGGTTTCATTCCTGCCCCTGCCAATTATTTAAATCCCATCTGCCCACAAAAGCCTCTAGCCCTGCTGTGGTGGAGCTGTTGACTCACATTGTTTCTCAAACAGGGGGTTACAATGCACCAACCTGCAGTCGTCACCAGCATGGACAGGGAGTAGCTCCATGGGAATGTGTCAGCATATCCTCTGGCACAGCTTATCCTGTGCTGCCATGACACATGCCAAACCCACAGAGAGATCCCAGAGAAGCTTCCTGGGAAGAATTACCATGGTGGGTCAGGCAGAAACTGCTCCAGCCATCATAGGATGTGCCACTAGAAACCTTCAGAGAGCACCATGCAGGTGAAGCCACTGAAGCACTTTCCAAGAGGCATCAGGATGACCCTTAGGTTTGTCCAATGCAAGGAGATGAGCTCCAGGCAATTCTGCATCAAAATATGCTCTGCGCTAACCCAAGCCAGGGAACCGAAACCACAATCCGTCTCTGCTTCATGAGAACGTGAGAGGGGAAATGCTGAGAAAATGCAACGTGACTGTTCATGGAAGAATGATTTCTGTCTTTTCTTCAAAATGTGTCTTGAGTTTAATAGAAGCATCAACAAACTTAGCTATTAAGATCCCCTTGGCTCATCAGCAGTGTTTCTATCTCTAGGCAGAACTTGATATCTGCTTAACAGTGCAGAGCAAATTTATAGGACAGCTTAAGGTAGGAAATAATGAATTCCACTTCAGCAACTGATAGCACATAATTGTGTAGCTACAGTTTGTCACAGCGAAATGCATGATAATATGTAAGCTCTGGGGTTCAGTTCTTATTTGCCTCCTTTTGTTTAAAGAAATAGAAAAATTAGAAATATTAAAAAATGGAAATAAGTTCCATTAATTAAGTTACTTCCAGTTCAGTGAGATCCTCCATTACTTTTTAAAATGTGCTCTAAACGTGTATTTCTTAAAATGTCATTTTGTGTGCTTCTTTCCCATTTTTCTCCCACATTCTTTCAGTGTTTTTTTTGTTTTATTTCCATTTATATTACATGATAAGCATCCATTTCTTTCATCACATTATTTTCTGCAACTTTCCAACCTTTCTTCACCTTTGGAAAAATTACAGAATGCCAAAAGAAAATTTAAAATAAGTATGTTTAAAAAACCTTTAAACATTAAATTTGTATGTAATGCCTTTTAATGATAGAAAAGCTTAAGGGAAGAGAGCAAAATTTATAAAAGTTAATATTTTACCACCAGTTTTATATTTTGATTATAATTCCTTAGATATTAAAAAGCCCAGCATTTCATTTAAGGTTTTCAAGTATAAAAACACATATTTTAATTGAAAAATAAAAAAATCTGAAGAAAGGCATTGAGCTTACTCTGAAAACTGACATTTATTGCTGAGGGCGTGGAAATTAGAAACAGTCGTGTTTACTGAGGAGCTGCCTGTAAGGGGGCAAGGTCATAATTTACACGTAATTACTGGTTTGCACTATCGTTTAACCACTACTGAGATAAATATGTTTTTCTTCCTTCCCTCTTCCTGTGCAGAAGTAGTGTTCAGCACACTTCTTATGCATTAGATGTTCTTGTGCAAATCACTGCTTTCTGTGGTTTGTGATTCAACAGCATACATTGCTGTCACAAACAAGGTCTACGTCTAGAGCTAGCTCTGTATTTTTTGATAATATTTTCAGTTACTAAGAATGTGCCATCAGCACATAATTACAGACATGCATGCTATAATAAACAAACATGAAAATATGGCTGACTACAGTAAACCAGGAATATTTTAAATATGGGGTCTGTCTGCCTTTGTATAGTACGTATAGTCACACCAGACTCCTTTGTACCAATTTGTACAGAAACTATCCAGCCAAGTATTCTGGGTGAGCCTACAAATAAGCTTGTTTCACAAGGCTGAGAAATATATGCTTCTTGGATAACTTTTGAAGAATTTGAGTCATGATTTGGAAACACAGGGTGTCCAGGAAGAGGTGAGCATCCCCACTCAGAACCAGTCCTCAGGTGAGGAAGACTCTGGGTGCCAAGAAACAGAGGGACTCAAACTCACTACACCATAGAAGTTTGACCTTTATATCAAAGCTATTTTAAAAATAGCAAGATTTTGTGTTTCAGCATTTCATGGTGGCATACCAGACACTCCAGCTAGAAAAAAGCCGTATGTACTGGTATCAGGTTTTGTGTGCCCAGGGGAGAATTTCTGCCAGCCACCTATTCAGTGGCAGCCCTTCTTGCCACAGCCATAATTCACCTTAACCATGACAGTCTGTTGACATTTATTTCAGTATATGACCCATAGTGCTGCAACTAGCTTGAAAAATAATGACAGAATGTTTTCTCCCTCATTGATATCTTCAACCTTTGTTCCAAACTCTTGCTTTCAAGGAAAGTGAAAGGTTTGAAATGGACATGGGTTCTTGGGACTGTACCCGCTCCTCCTTGGCAGTTGGTGTGGTTAGTGCTGATATGACAACCAAAGCCTGAGCTTCACATTCAAAGCCACCTACACCTCAAAATTCAAAGGGAAAGGAGTTTGCCTGGGCTACCCAATATTCTTGGCTCAACAGTCAACATGTTAATCACTCCTCCAACTTGCATTTATACAGAATTTCTAGAGACGGGATGAGTTCCAAGCTGGGATGAAATAAATTTTCAATTTCTCCACAAGACAGACCACTATTCTCTTGCTGGCTCTGAGAAGCTGATTGTGGGTGAGCTGGTGCAACCCTCCCATTCTTCTGCAGCTGCCTATGCCAAGGGCAGAGTACTGTGGAGGGTATTCACACAGTGCACTCCAGAGCATCTCCCTGCAGCAGGCTGGCAGGATAGGAGGGTGGCTGGCTATTTATAGAATCACAGATTTATTGAGGTTGAAAAGGATCTCTGAGATCCTCGAGTCCAACAGTTAACCCAGCACTGCTAAGTCCTCCGTTAAGCCATGCCCCTAAGTGCCACAGCTGCATCTCTTTCAAATCCCTCCAGAGATGGTGACGCCACCATTTCCCTGGACAGTCTGTTCCAATGCTTGACAGCCCTTTCAGTGAAGAAAGTTTTCCAAGTATCCAATTGGATGCCCCTGTGGTTCAGCCCGAGGCCCTCTCACTTTTTACCTGAGAGAAGTCAATGCCCATCTCACTACAACTTCTCTCAGGTAGCTGTAGAGAGCAATAAGGTCCCCCCAAACTTCCTTTTCCCCAGGTTAAACAACCCCAGATGCCTCAGCAACTCCTCACAGGACTTGTGCTCCTGACCCTTCACCAGCTCCATTGCCCTTCTCTGGACTCGCTCCAGCACCTCAGTGTCTAATAGGTCCCCTTGTCATAGAAGGAGATCAGGTTGGTCCATCAGGACCTGCCTTTCATTAACACATGCTGTCTGGGCCTCATCTCTTGGTTGTCCAGATCCTTCATGCTGGAAAGGCACAAGGAAAGTCTTGTGCAACCTTAATTCAGGCCTCTTTTAATTTTCAATTACAAAATCACATACTGTATTTTCCATGGGACCCTGTGTCATTCAGTTCACGGAATAGCTGGTGTTCATTTAATGAGCAACTATTCAATATTTTATTTTCTTCTCACTCAGTGTGTTGCCCTAGGCATGATTTACTAGATGTAATTCAAACCTAGCTGTGCAGCCAAAATTATTAATTTCAGCGCAGCTTTTTTTCCTTTGGTACTCATCCTCACAGTACTCCTGAGTGCTACACAAACAGTAAATACTATATTTTCATAATACCGCAGTGAGGATGTTCTCATAATACCCCAGTGTGATTAAATGGGGAGGAGGGGTGGAATTATCCTCCATGTTTCATAGGTGCATAGAAAATGCAGAGAAATGGAGACATTACAGTCCAAAGAATCAAAAAATTTGCAACACTCTCTTGACAATTTGAGCCCTGACTTTTGAAAATTCTTAATATAATTCCAGTCGAGTCAACCAGCATCCATGAGTGCTCAGAGACGGAGGAGACCTTCTAAGCCATAGACTAGTTCCCTCCTATCACAGGCAGCTTTTTAATAATCTTATCAAATTGCATTGAATAGGAATTGGGTTTCTTGAATTCCTCACTCCTCTGATAGTTAGAAACCATTTTCTAATTTTCAGCCTAAATTTATTCATAGCCAGATTGCACTCATTTGTTCCTAGGCCAACATTGTCCTTCACCTTAAATAGTTCCTTTCCCTCTCTAGCATTTGCCTCCGCTGATAAATTTAGAGTGAGCAATCACATCTTTTACTCTCTCAGAATTTGTCTTGAGGAGCTAAATGAGCTACACTCCCTAAGCTGTCTCTCAAATTAAGCTGCCAGGTCCCCTGTTCATCCAAGGAACTGCTTTCCACACCTGCTGCAGCTTGCACTTATCTGCTCTGGGCATGGCTGGCCAGGCTTTAGGCAGCACCAGCCCTGCCTGTATTCACCCAGAGGAGGGTTGAGAGGCAAAAGGGTAACTGGTGGTAACCAAACAAGTTAAAAGTCTTTCTCTTCCTGCCCTGGAAATGGTGTGTCTCAGAATCAGCCTGGGATTCCACAGCTACAGCATATCAGTAGCACCCCAATGAGTGAAGTCTACCAGCACATCCCAATTTTGCGCCTTTTCAGTTTCCAACAGAAATTCTCAGCACTGGTTGAAAAAATGCATGCATTTTATACCACTGAATTTCAGCTTGCTTCTCTCCTCCCAGTCTTCTGGATCCTCACAGAATACCTCTGCTCCAGTATGCCAGTTCCAGCCTGGATGGTGATGCCACCCACAAAATGTCAGTGGCTGACTCCACTGGCAGACTGGTGAACGTACACACATACACACAGGTGTATATGAAGTTTGAATGTGTCTGCTCCTGAGATCAATTTTAAAAAACCCACCAGAAAAAATTTTAAAAAATAAAAAAAAACAAAACAAAACTGAGTAACTATTAGAAAACCACACAGGTCAGCTACGAAAGCTCAGAACATTAGACACCCTGATTTGATATCTTTTGAAAAATTCCTGTGCTCAGCGGCTGTCAAATATTGGTCACCTATTTGACATGAAATAAATTATATTTTGATTTCTGAGAAGATTACACTCCATTAAATGTAAGACTGCTTCAGTTTTGACATATATGCACCTTTTGGGGATTCATGTGTTTTTCTTTAAGGTTTGAATTGATGTATGCAAGGCCATTTGTAGTCATCTTTTTTCAGTCAAACATCTATCTTAGAATCACATACTAAAATACCTGGTAAATAATGACCAGACAAATTGAATGAAACTGGGGAAACATAATAACAAATTTGACAGCAAAAGAGAATGCCTAGGCAAGAAATCCAAGGAGAATGAAAGGAAGGTAATAAGAGTGTGATACCATGACTTAGCTGAAATAAATTATGTCCAGTTGCACAGACTGCTTGTTTTTCTGGCAAAAAAAATCTGCGTATTTCAAGCAGAATACAGCAAGGAGGAGGATGCTCCCTACCCACTGCCACCAGACCACAACCTAAACCTGGGGGAGTGGCCATAGCAGGTCCTGATGGAACTCATTGAGCTGCTGATAACAGAAAACTGACAACCCTGAGACCATGTCAGCCTTTGTGTCACCATCCTCTCCACGGATAGTAGCCCTGGTCAAGCTGAGGGGATCCAGAGATGCATACTCAGATTTAGGCCCCTTTATGGATGCTCTTGGGTTTATATTGCCTGAAAAATGCCCCAGAGACTGTTGTAAGCAAGAAAACATTTCCAAGCCAACAGATTATGGTGACTTCAGGATAACTTAGATAACCTCCAAGGTGTAGGAGGGATCAGATATGAGCTGGAGTGATCCAACAAGGCAGTGAATAAACACTGTCTCTCTGACCGCAGAACAGTTCAGCCCAGACACAGAAAAAGTTGCAAAATACCCTTTGGAGAGTCATAACCTAAATTCATGAAGACATAAAACAAGGAAGAGGTAATACATGAAGCTTTCTGTGAAAAGGGTGCATTGTCGCATGTAGTTGGGAAAAGAGAGAAGACTTTCTAACATGCAGGGGAAGAAAAGCAACGGCCATAAGAGAGGCTTGGGCAGAGCAGAGGGCAGGTACAAGTGTGAAGGTGTTGGTGAGAGAAGAGGCAGAGGAAGGAGCAATGCTCATGCAGGCACTGCAGGTAGGAGGAGGCAAGGCTTGCACTGGAGCAGGGTATTGGAGAGAGGGGACCCTCTGTCTATGGCTCCTCCACTGCTCCCTGAGTATAGCCCAGTCTGCATTATCCAGAGGAGTTAATTTTGGTGCCTTTGCAAAAACCACCAGAGCAGACACAAGTAGCTCCTTTAAAGCACACAGTTCACCTGCACAATGGCTTGCAGCAGCTTCGCTAGATCGGGTTTTCTAAACTGCTGCTGCTGGGCAGACAAGGTCTGGGGAGGTAAGGAGAGAAAACATTTGGTCTTGTGCTACTCCAGTGTGTCTGACAGAAGCGTATTGAGTCTCCTCCCGGTGAATAGCACCTATTTTGGGGGCAGAAAAAAACCCCACTGTCTGACAAAGCCACACTTCGTATGCTCCCTATTCTTCCTTGAGAAGTATCTTCAGCTGTGAATACGTATATATACTCTAATGACAGTCAGCTGTCACGTCTGTAAACATACATTTACCTCCCATTAAGGGTTATTTGCCCCTTTTTGTGACCTTTCACCAGCTTTCCATACCCTAGCCATGTGGCACAGATGGTATAATCCTGTCAGGCTAAGGCAGGTGACAGTGCTGCTCAGTGTTTAGTAATCAGTGACTGTAATTAGCCAGACTGGACGCAGGCTCAGATAATAGGGCAGTCAAACAGCTGCCAGTCATGAGGCTTTTCCTGTGGACTGCAGGAGGTGGAAGAGAGGATGATATAAAGAGGCCATACATTTTTCCAGCACACTTTATACAGAACCAGTGATAATTTTATATATGATGTTTTTAATTAAAAAAAAAATAAAATAAAATCCTTCCAGAGTGAGAGATAAAGTGTGTTTCATGTCACGAAGAGCTTTTAATTGGTTTTAAAATCTGATGGAGGTGTCTGGAGAGTGTTTGGCAGCACCAAACCTTTTTCCTGTTTGGAGACTATCTTGTCATGCTTTCCTTACACAGACATGTTCACACATACACAAAATGTGGATGGATGAAGCACTCCAGGTTCATGATCACTAAAGCAACTCCTTTAACACAGGAAAGTGCTGTCACTAAGCTACTACTTGCTTGCATTCAGAGGTCAGGATTTAGACAAATAAAATTAAACTTAGTTGGAGTGAAAATAAAGAAAGAAATTTCATTAAAGAGATATTATTATAAAACGTGGAGGGTATTAAAACTACTGACTATAGGAAGTTATCAGAAGAAACTTTTTATCAGTTTTAGTTCTTTTTAGACATCTCAGAGATTGTCCTCATTTCTGATCTTGTGTTACACTACACATTCGGATGATATGTAAGCTGCACATGCTGTATTTAAGAGAAGCAAGCAGTGTGCTGAACCGACCATATTTTCATGTGAGAGATGATTCACGGTCTCCTGGATGGTAGAAAATTCTCTGTCCTAAGCAGATGCACATGCTAACAGTTTGTGAGGGTGAAAGAGGTTTTATTACCAAAGAGGCAACCAGTCATCTCTCACAGGGGGCAGACAAGCATTCATCGCCTAGGAGGGCTTTTTTATCCTTACTTCAGTATTTCTTTCCTATTTTTAAACATGCGCTTATTATTGCAAAGACACTAATAAGGAAACACATTTAATTTTTAAAAATGCACACATCACAATTAATCAACTTCTCCTCGTTCTTTATTACATATATTCCAGCAGCTTTTCTCCCTCTTCCCTTCCAAAATTGTGCTATTTATCTGTACGGAACAGATACCTTAATCTTTTGGGGGAAAAGCAGAGAATAATTTCAATTTCCATGCATTTATGAGAAGACATTCTTAAATAGGCCAGTGAAAGAGATATTGCATCTATAAATAAATTATTCCGAGTCGGGCAGTGGGATGGGGTTACACATTGCCATTGTGCGGGGAGGCTGCAAAGCCTGACCCGGGAGTGCAGCTGTTGTCTTTGTGCCGGGCACTCTGCCTCTGCCATTGTTCCCCTGATCACAACAGGCACGTCGGGGCCGCGGGGAGGGCAGGCGGGGGTGAAAGGATGGCTGTGCATTGATAACGCCTGGCACTATCACACAGGGCAATGATCGGCTTCTCAGCTGCGGCGCTATCGGGGTGTGGGGCTTTGGAACGGGTGCGTGTCCGCCCGCCTCCCCTCCCTGAATCAGCAATTTCGGGAGATGTGAATGTGCTCACCTCCTGCGTGTGCCAGCTGGATCTTACCCAGACACACACACGGGATTGTGTCAACAGATGGTGTAAAAGGGGACAAAAAGGACAGTATTTCCAAACTGAATATGTAATATCAAACAGGTGTGGAGGTAAGGAGATGGTAATGAACGAGGAACGCTGAGCTGTGCAGAAGGGTGTCTGCGCTGCTCACAGCAGAGACGCGGGGAGGGAACTCATTGCTCTTACCATGCTCTATTCAACAGGAGGGGGAAAGGGCCATGATCTCTCTGCCACAGCCACTGTCCCCAGTGACACAGGAACAGCTCAGCTGCTGGGTGGCCTGTCCCCGAGGAGATGGCAGGGGTGATGTCCCTGCTGCCCTTTCATCCCTTGCATTGCTGTCTTGTTTCCAGCAGTGCCTCAGAAAGCCCTGCACAAAGGTGCTTGGCCTGTCAGCATCCTAAAAGCTGTGCTCACCCACTTCTGCTGGGCCAGAGGCAGGCCAGGAAGACAGGACACAATAGCAGAGGTGTTTCCAGCTCCTGTTCCCAGCCTGCCTGGGGCAAAGGGGAGAAATGCCCCAGCACAGAAAAGCCCAGATCAGTTGGGCTAATCTAGGATGCTTCTGTCATCACAGAGGCACTGGGGACATCTGAGCCAGGGTTACTGAGCATCAGCATGAAAGGCATCCATTTCACAGGAGGTGTTGTGTGGACCATACCTTGCTACAACACTGTGATTGATTCCCATTTCCTTCTGTGGACCTCCTGGCATCTAGGATAGCTGTCACTCACTGACCTTTAGGGCTGCATAGCACACCTGGTGCCATGAGGCTGCACATGGGAAAGGATACACCTTGTCCTGCATCCTTCAGGAGAAGCCTGCTGGGCACACAAAATGCAACTGGGCTATTCACCCCCAAAGATGGCAAAGCAGCCATGCTTGGCTCCATCCATGGAGTCCCTCATGGCCAAACTGCCTGTCCATTTGTAACCCAAGGTGTGTCAGAGAAAACACAGTATGGCTTTTTTTTTCTCCCACTGTCTTGTGAACTGGGGTGCACAACAGCTCACCATTGGTTTGTAGATTTTCCCCTTCATAAAACCCAGAGAAAATGCTCCTATTTCTCAGCAGATGCTATCTGGTCACTCTGAGCTGCTCCTCAGCTGCTGAAAGGAAGTATTCATCTTAAACCTACTTAATTTTTACATCCCTGTCTGGTTTTTCCATGTATTTCCAATTACTGTGGGTCTCACTATCTGTCAGGAATAGGATCACACATCTGTCTCACTGTTAAAACTTCTAACAGAGACAAGGAGTAAGGAATTTTTGATGTGAAGGCCATGGCCACCCATGACAAGCAGGGGTAGAAACTAAGATGCCTGTTACTGTGTGGTTGGGACAGATTCACTTGATGCTGCTTTGATACCTCAGCTGCTTTCAGATAGGTACATACAACAACACAATCTGAAAACAAGTTTACAAAGCAGCTATACACTAACTTGTATATTCCTACATTATCTCTTTTGCTTATCCCAAAGTTATAGTGCATTGTGTACAAATTCACTTTACAGATAATTCATATATTTTACTTGCAATCTGGTACACATCTGTTACACGTAGATGAGCTTCCTGCTCTCATCCCTTTCATATTATTCTCTCCAGAACTGTGTTCAGCCAAAACTGCGCATTGCTATTTCCCCATCCTCTGTGATCCGTCAGCTGCGTTCAACACAATTAGCTTTCTTGTTCATCACGCAATCCTGCCCTCATTTACCTGGCTTGGTCATTTCCTCCTTCCTCTTCCCTAAGTGGGTCAGTGAGAGGATATTCCTGATTCCTCCTCCAGTTTTCCACCGAGGTACCTGCAGGTCCTCACCATGGCCCCACTCTCTTTTTCCAGATTCACTATACCAGCCTCCACCACAGGCACCTATATTTAAATCAGCTTTCTCCCAACAGACTCTTGTTTAACATATCTCTGTAACTCAGTAAAGTAATCAAATTTAAGTTACTGGAGAACCTACCTTAATCCTCTTTTCTTCTGATGTGGCTCCAAAAGATGTAAGATGCTAACATACACAGGCTAACACCCAGTATGCTGATCAATACTGTATCAGCCTTAACTTGTATTCTCTCACACATCCCACTCTTGTCTGACATGTGAAGGTCTCTGTTTGTACATCACAGCTGGGGCCTCTGTCCCCCATTGTCTTAATTATGGACTCAATGTGCTGCAGATATATAAATCATGGAAATTTAATCAGGCTTATTGTATCCTTCATCTGGCAGAACAGACTGAAATGAAAGCTGTGGTAAAATAAAGGCTATTCCAAAGGAGAGGGAACAGCAATGCTACATTATGCTCTTGAGAATTTTCCCAAGATACAGCATCTCTGGGGACCCTCTTCCCCCACACACACAAGCATGCAAACCCCAACTCTGCTAAGTCATTTAAATAAAAGTTACAGTCAACATATGAGACACAGGACCACAAGCTGTAAGTGGTTTGTTTCTACAGAAGATGGGAAGAGAGGAAAGTCCATGAGATGGTCCTGAGGATGCTTACAATGTCTTTCAGAGGTTAAAAAAAACCCCAGGGTGAGAACATGGAGCAGGTGAGCATCAGCAGCTGCATGGAGCAAGTGGGCTGGGTTTCTGTCCTGCCCTGTGCCCCTTCCTTTACAGGCTGTTGGAATCCCTGCTCCTCACCAGTCCCTCCATGGTGCTCCTTTTCACACCCTTTGCTCGCCCACTCCTTGCTGGTGGCACGAAGAAGGGAGCAGTGGAGTCTCTATGCGTTCAGACGCACCTCAATGAAAGACCAAGCCTGAAACAGCAAACTGCCACCTCCACAGGCAGATCTACCAGTCAGGGCACAGCAAATGCTACCACTGGAGTAACTATTTAAGCAGACATGTGGGACAACTTGTTAGGTCATTTCTATTTGCTTAATCAGACCCTGTAATAGGCATTAAATTGTAACATCTCCTTACACTGATGAGAACCTGACTTATCCACAGACTATTCCCCAGTACAAAATTGAGGCTGGTAAAGTGAATCCACTCAGCATGGGGTACAGCTATAGGAAAACCAAACACATATCCAAACTGTGATGGAGAAAATCTCATCATGACATGAGAATTTGGGTGAAGTGTGATACACATTTGCTGTCCAAGGGACAGGGCACGCTGAAGTTTTTCATCACTGTGCGTTGCCAGAGCCTGCATGATTAGCACCTATTGAAATAAATTAGTTTAATCACAGTAATATCCTCCCGGTCTGGATGGTTTTGTAAGACGAGCCCCAAAACCTTGCCTCTACTGGGAAAAGTACCCAGTACTGACATTGGCTACACCCTAACAGATGCAGATGAATAAGTAAACACATTAAGCTGCCGAGGTAGACTAGGACAAACAGCACTCGGCACTGCTTAGTAACCACTCGGTGTTACTCATCTGCCAATGTGTTGACTGCTGTTTAACTTGTTATGTCCTGATTGACACTTGGAGCCAAGCAGTGCTCACTCAGTCTTTGTTCCTCTGGTGAGCAAGGTATGAAGCCTGAGTATCCGTGGTTTTCAAAATAGCATTTTAAAACAAAGATGAAAGAGTTATTATAATACAGCAGAGTGTAAAATTGATGCTGGAAAATTATTTTAACTTCAAAATGCTCCTATGAGCATTGCTGTATGGGATGGAATAAAACACAGACTCTAGCCAGTATTAATAAGTAAGGATGAAAGCAGATATTGTGCAAAAATTCAGGGATAAAAAAAAAAAGCAGAATTAAGTACTAAATCAGACCAGCAGAACTGTCAAATGTGTTAGACTATATTCACAGGCACTCATGTGTGACATGCAGGCACAAAACATAAACATTTGTTTAGTTTGAGTAATTTTGCTTTTTAGAGTAAAAGGCTCTTTTTTTTTTTTTTTTTTTTTAGGAGGAGGAGGAGGGCTTTTATCTACAGTCTGGAATTTTAAAAGTCTTATATCCTGCAAGGACTGTTTGAAGCAGTTCCAGAAGAACTGCTTTTCATTAGCAAGTGCTGACTCAATGATCTGTAGAAATGTATTGAGATCATCAAAAAAATTAAAGAAAATTATTTGGGTTTACTTCTAAAAGGTTATATAATTTCATTTGGACCTCATCACTTAAATCACTATGTACTATGTTTCAAATATGTTATCACTTGAAAGTCGGAATAATAAGGCAAAACAAACTGGTTTGATTTCATTGAAGTCTTTGACAAAGAGTTCTTTTGATAACTTCAAGTAAAGCAATTCCCAAATGTCATTTCCCAGTAAATTTCGAAATTTCAAGGTTTTGTTTAAATTTGAGAAAAAGTAAAAAGTAAGTGATAGCGTTTCTTAAGGAATATAAATGTTGAACTTAGGCAAATGCTGATATAATTGTGCCCCAGCAGCCCAGGGGTTTACTTCAAGGGAGCAAGTGTTTGTGTAGCTATATGCAATATAAGCTTGAACACATGTGATCTAAGTTTGGACATAAAGCCTAGAGGGCTGCCAGGGCAGGGCAGTGTTTCAAGCTGCTCTAATATAAACCACAGTTATTGCTTTTCTGCAAAATAAGCGCGTCTATACTTATACTTTTTTCCACTCTTGTCAGTTGGGTAAAAGGGGCTAAAAAGACACTAAAAAGGCACTCTGGTTATATCTACACTGATAAATGGCACGTTCAGGCACATTAACTGGCCACAAGGCTCTGCAGTATGGCTGTGTTCCATGCCCTTGGCCTTTCTCACCCACCTGAAGAGGATGGTGTGAGAAACAGCCATCTATCTGCATCAGCCTTATCAGATGGCAAGTAAAAGGTAGCATTTATTTACATTTCATAGCAAGTCACCGTGGTGCAGACATCACTCTTTATACACTTTTTCAAAGCCTATGATTATCAAGGTAGGAGCAGGGAGTTAAAATCATGTCCACTCACCAGAGGTTACAAGAGAGTCTGAAGCCAGCAGTTATCTATTTCAGAGAGGTTTATTCACATCATTTTCTTGCCCATGCCCCCAGTCTGTTTTCTGTTCAGCCAGCCTGCAGCAATAGTCCTGAGAAGCACAGATTCTTCCTTTCATCCTGAGCTATTTAGATTTAGTTTGTATCAAGCATCGACATCTGAACACATAAGCTCATCCTACAGCACAAACTCTTCAGATTCAAGTACACTCTACTCTCAGTAAAACTACCTGAACAGTCCAGCTCATCCACTTGTAAATTCTTCTGGTGCTGCTACACATCATGGGAATGGTCCTACTCAGACTGAAGGTCTACCTGGCCCAGGAGCCAGTCTCTGACAGTAATCAACAACAGAGGCCTAGGGCAGGGCATGAATAAACACACAGCGATGTCTTTCCCAGAAGATGTGTTTGGGATCTCCTGTGCCAGCACTAATGTCTTTGTGTTTAGTTTTTCACAATGGGATCTTCTTCCACAGATTTTTTGGTATAGTATTTTAGCCTCTGCTAACTCACAGCACACATAACATGCACCAGCAAATTCCACACCCCAATACACACTGCGTGAGGAAAAACATAAGGTAGCTTTGAACTGCTAACATGCAGGGCTCATAGACACCTAGATGTTGATGGAAAAGGTAAGGAACCAGTAGTCTCCATACTATTTTCTTCAAAACTTAAAAGGCCTATAAGTCACTCTTTGTGTGAAGGCATTTCCATACTATTCTTGTTTCCTTTCTCTGAACTTTTCCCAGCTCTCCACTACATTTTTAAGAAGGGGAGACATGAACTCTGTAAGGATTTATGCAGTTTCTTTTGTTCTCTATTTCTTTTCTAATAATTCCTAACATTCAATTTACATTTTTATTGCTGCTGAGAATTAAATTGGTGGTTTCTTAAGAACTATTCATTAAAATTCTGAGATCTCATTCCTAAGTGGTAATGTTCAATTCAGAGCCCATCACTCTACATGGAGAGTTAAGATTGCTTTTTTCCTGGGCATCACTTGTTTATCTACATTGAAATGGTGATACCAAAATTTGCAACACAGTCAAAACTTCAATTTCCACAATAAAATAAATATTTTCAAAATATAAAAACTGACTCTTATTAAGAAACACTCATTTACTCATTTGAATATATTTAATTGAAGAATTTTCTAATAATGACATCATGACAGTGTAATATAAGGAGACCACTATGCATCATTTTATAACACTTTGTTGGAGCAATATCACTGTCTCAATACTCTAATGAGTCACCATGCTATTTTAGAGCCACAATTCCTTGAGACAAGGCAACAGAACAAAATTCCATCTTTCATTAATAAAAATCAAGTACATTTCAAGCTATCACATGTATAAAAGTTAAAGCTTAAAAATGTGATACAATTGCACGGTCAAGAACAGTAAACAGATTAAAAGAACTTTTTTTCATTTTCACATATTTTCATAACATATTTCATGTTTTGTGAAGCATAGTTTTTAACTGGATAACAGAATTACAATGGTAAACAAAGGACACATGTATATGTACTGTCAATCAAATTTATTTGCAATGGCAATGTGTGATATATTTCTGAACTAGCCTAGAGTTAATCGAGTTGGTTTGGAGTTTTTTTTAAGAAATCTGGAAATGCTGTCAAATTAATCATATCATCAAGATCACACTAGCTCATGAAAATGAAAAGATTTAATACATTCAGGAAAACACTAAACAGACCACAACTATTTAATAGCAAGAAATGTGGTGGTAAAGACTCTGATGTTGGAGATTCCTATTTAAGACCTGATGGTGATATTATCTCATTATCCAAATGAGTGTTCTGCCCCACAGGTTCTCAGCTAGTCTAGGACGCATTGCTCACAATCTCTCTTCATGGAGCTGTTCCACAATCAGATACAGAGATCCTGATCTGAAGCACTCTGAGTTAGAAAAACAAAGCACGAAAAGCACAAGCATTAGGGGAAAAACCATTTTCTGTGTTTCTGTATTATGGCATATATCTACATATATGGATAGTACTTTGTGACTTCTTTGTTGTCTTTTGGATCAGGCATGTAAATACTGTGATTTATAGGTGCTATTAGAAATTCAGTATTCAAAACATATATAATTTTAACACTTTTAGGGCAAATCCTAGTCTCATCTAAGTATGAATAACTAGCTAAAAAAGAAGTCCAAATAGAACTGTTTCTTGTTTTAGAAACTCCTAATTTTCTAAGTTAAGTTCTTTGGAAGTATCAATTTTATTAAAGAACATTCAAAATAATTAATAATTTAAACTTATATTGAGAATAAACAGCTTTTCTATATCCTCATAAGCAGAAAGCATTTACAATAATATATATATGCACACACTCAGTGTTCACAAAATCTGATTTCTTCCATTTTTTCCCTGACATGATCTGTTTTTAAATCATGACAAAGATATTTTAGATAATCATTACATGGCATGGCATATAATAAATGTAAATCATCTTATTTCACATATTCAACATTCCATATTCCAACATTCACATATTACATCATTAACATTGAATAGGATCTTCTCTGGTACAAACACAAGAATTCATGTTTCAGGTCTTCTTTCTAGTAAAAGGCACATTACTTCTTCATTTGCTGTATTCTTCATTTTCATTTTATAAAAGAAGCCCTTATTTAATCTTGCTGTCAGTTTAAATTATGAAGTGTGAACTGTCACAGTTCTAGTATATGTTGTGGTCCCTGCTCTGATTGCTTCGTGATTTGCACTTTCAATAGTGCATCACTGGAGAGAGGCTGGCATGAAGACCATTAAGCCATGGCAAAGCATGCATTCACTCCTTGCTGGGGGACCCAGTGGTCAGTAATAACTGAGCTTGATAACCAGACAAATTAGCAAAGGCAAACACCTCCCATCTTTTTCATGCAGTGAGATCTGCCTTCTGGACACCTGTCTGTCACCTGAAAGTGGAGACACATGGCTTGCTGCATAGAGATAAGGAATAAGGACAACACTCCTGTCCATATTGTCAGGCTAAAATCTTATTTTGGTGAGACTTTTTGCAGGGGTACAATCTTTCATAACTGCCTCATCCCAAGAGTCTTGTATATTTCGGTTTAAACACCAACGTAAGGAGATAGATGAAATGACTTCTGCAACTACCTTGTTTGCCAGAGATGTCTTTAGCAAGCCAGCCTGACACTTGCTGTGGTAATATTTTCACTCCCTGTTTTGTTGCGAGGAGTTTACTTAGATTTGTTAAGCGAGTAAATGTGAGAAGCTTCTTAACTTTAATTTTCTCCAGCCACCTTATTTGTTCTTAGGCGGCTCTTGCTCCAGCCAGCTGACCACTGCCTCTGTGGGGGGCCCATAAAGCACTATCAACACTCAGGCAGATATAACGTGCATTATTCATACAGCTCTCCTCTGATTAGTATGTGCCTCCTGTTCTCCTGTGTCACTTCAGCTATCCTCCAAATTGCAAAGCAAGAGTATATTTAAACTCATAAAAAGTTCTCAGCTATTCCTTCTCAGGATGAGAGGTTGTTTTGAGATCAATTGATATTGTTTTGAAATTTCCAGTGTTGGGTGGACACAATGGCCCCATGGACTTTAGGTTTTGAATTTTCTGACCCTTCCAAGTAAACTAAATACCAAAAACTGGGAAACAGGAGAAGCTTGGATGTATAAAACCTCAAATACTCATTTCCCCTTTGGATTTTGACAGAAGCTTTAGTAATTTTGTATTTTGTCTGAATCACTTCAGTGTGTATACCATACAGATGGTCAACAGGTAAAATCAACCTCAAAATAGACTGGAAAATACAAGTCCCAGCTTCGTACTGAAGGTGCAAAAGCATCACTAGGAAGAAAGCTGGGATGGTAATGCCTTGGATAGAGAGAGATAGAGCACCCTGCAGCTCTGTTGATGTAAAAATTGTTCTGCTACAGCATCCATATGTGGCAGTAAATGTGAACAGCACTGCTAGCTAGTGGAACGAGTGGGAGGGGTCACCACTGTTTCCTATTCCTCTTATTTCAAGAATCCTAAGGATTTTCATAGTGGCATATGCCAAGTGGCAGAAAGAAAAGGTTCTGTTGAAAGTGAATAATCAGCTCCTACAAAATAAAAATATGTTCATCTTCATATTTTAAAAGTCTTCACAGAGTCACATAGCTCTGAGATCTAAGTGACACAAACACTAGGCACTCTAAAAGCAAGCTAGAACACTCTTCCCTTCTTTCAGAAGATCCTTGCCTTCCTTATGACCTACACTTATGACCTTACTTACCTGTGTTTCTGTGAAGTGAAAGTTTACTATACTATTTGTCAGCCTGAATGACCTACCACATGGCTGCTGACATTTTTCATGAGCGAATTCCTAGTGTGGCTGTGGGAAGGTTTTACACAAGATATAAAATGACTTGTAAAGTATTTTGACAGAGATTCCAGATTCGTGAGTGTGTCTTAAGTTCTATGTGACACTATTTAGAATAGGAAGAAGAGTAAATTGCTTTTTTCTATTATATATGCAAGTGTACAACTAAGGAATGACAAAAACTATCTTTGCCTTTTGGGATGAAGAGAATTAATCTCACTTACCATAAGACAATGTTACAGAGCCAAAGGGCACAGAAGTATTAAATGTGTTAGGCAATAATTGCAAGCTAGAAATCATGTTGAAGAATATGCATATACACATGATTTTCTGTTTTAAAACTTACCTTGGTGCAAGCTACACCTAACTAATACAAACACCTAAGATCTTCAAATCTACACATAATAAATTGAGCACTTGGGTTTTATCTGTTTGGATTTATACACCACCCAAATGCAACAATCTGGTGCTCTCTGCACCTGTTCCATAAAAACATGGTTCTTAGAACAAGTTGCCCACAATTCGTTGTTTCCATATTACATGGCAAAGTTTAAACTAATGAAATAAACCCACTCCATTTTCAAATGGAATACATATTACGGCTAATCTCCTAGGATGCATTATAACAGACAATGATCTAACTTTGCCCTGGCATCAACTAACTCAAATTATTTCAGGCTTCATGAAGAAAAAAGCTTCGAAACTTTGGCACTTCTACATATCAGATTAAAAGACCTGTGGTTTAACATAGTTTATACAGAGAGGGAAGAACAGTTTCTATAGCCAGCTGCTGGCAAACCAAAGCAGTAGAGGTCAAACCAGCTGACAGTCAATGCCAAAACATAGAGCCAGTTTCTACAGAACAGCAGCAGGGTAGGAGACAGCATCCTGAGGAGCAGTGAGGTCAAAAGCAATCCTGCCACAAGCACCACGGTGCTCCAAGCTTGCCCTTGTTGAACCACACCAGCTGTGATTGGGGTGCAGAGGCAAGGAGAGCTGCATGTGGACAAAGAAATCACTGCAGTGTTTGTTTCCTTCCCTGAATTTGATCCCATTTGCAGTTTGATAAGAGAACTTCCAAGCTACAATCTCATAGTATTCTATATGTACCAATCAAAAGGAAAAAAATTGTCAAAAATGAATCCTGAAAACAATTCGTCAAGAAAAGAAATGCCACATAGAAGCAGCTTAATGTCACAAGTGTGTATTTTTAAAGCCTTTGTTTCAAGTTTACAAGTTTGGTCTTATTAAAACAAAACTCTCTCTTTTTTCCAGTCAATGCAATTTCTAGATGAGATGAAGCATAAGCAAGCAAGAAGTCTATGGTGGAGTGATTTGCCAGCTCAGTCTGTGCTTCATGTGCATTCCTGCATTCCTCAGAGCTGGGAAGCTCTCACACAGCAACATCCCCATGGACAACATCATGACTCTGCTGGTACCCAAGGCTCCCTGCCAGGCCAACAGACAATGACTGACTGGTTATTCACTCCAGCTCTCCCCTTGACCCCAGCTACTAGACATACCCTGGGCAAGAGACCTTGCATCACTGGGCAAGTCCAGCATGCCAGGGGCACTCCAGATCACCTCCTCTGCAAGTGCAGCCATCATAAGCAAACCCTTTGGTTCCTGGATTGCTAGTCCAGCTCACTATAGAATGATGAGTGCTTCAAGTCTTGCTCTGTAAGGTATTTCATGGCTGGGGACCAACACAAATAAATTTCCAGAGAAATTACCATGGTCAACAGTCACAAAATGAAGCCTACACAATAAAATTAAAACTGACTGTGGAGTGAAGAGTTTTAGGGCTTTCCTGAGAACCACTCCTGAAGATCTAATAAAAATTAGAAAAGTGTTTGTCCCCCTTTTATCTCCAATGCAAAGCATATTTCTTCATTTACATACACATTTGCATATCACACTATATGTCATTATTGGAAACAAATGAGCAAAATAATCCCACATTATTCTAATATGCACATTTCTTTCTCTGTCAAGTGGATAATTAAAAAAACAAAAAGACAGATGAGAAGTCATGCTTTGTTTATTACCTTCACAATAAGATTTTCAGATACTGCAGTGGTAAACTTATTTTGAATAGCAAGCATTTACTAGATCCTATTATTCTACAATTTCTGTGGGAGATTTCCTGTCACCTTGGAAATTATATGTTTGTTTCTGGAAAGAAAAATTAGCTTTATTCAGAGGTCTAAGTAATTCAGATATATGGCAAGCAGCAACTAAAACAAAAGTCTAATATCAACATCCCCAAAAGTAGATTTTATGACTGTTAAATATACATGTTGCAAAAGATTAGATTTACTGTTTTGCTTATATTGTGCTAGTCATTTATAACATTTGGTAACTGAACAACATAAACTTATTTTATGGTCTTTCATCCTTTCTCAAAAGGATTGCAGGCTCCTAGTAAGGCAAATTCAACACAAGTGTTTCTGGGATATAGGCACTGGAGATACAAAGGTAGTATTTCTGATGGATAATATTCTTTAAAGGTATTTTCGTGATCCATTAATTTATGAATTACACAGCCGAGCAGGCATTGTCAAGGGCTTAATTTCAGTTATATGTTGATCTTTTTCCCTTGAAGCAGCTTTTATCAAAAAGTAAGTAGGACTAAAAATAACATGTTCCCTTAGACTGACTGTGACAGGTCTTATCACAGAATTAACTGTTTTATTCTTTACTTATCAAAGGTGGGCAGTTGAGCCCATCCTTATCTATACATAGGAGTACACAACAAAAAAACTCCAAATAGAAAAGAATAGTTCTAAGGCTTGCTTCATTCACAGCACAGTTACAAAAAGCAATGCAACGGCCATGGAATAAAATTTACAGTAAGGAATGAAGTATGCAAATTACTGCTGCACAAAGATTAAGATAAAAAAATCCCTTGATAAAACTTTTTGACAATGTACTGGCAAACTGACTTCCTGGGAACCAGATTTCCAACAAGGCAGCCTACCTCCACCTTGCCAAACCGAATCCAATCCAGATAACCCACAAGTAAGTTACTACAGAGGGGTTATTCAAAGGTTGTTGAGAAATTAGTCCAAAGGTCCACCTTACTTGAAAAGAATATTTGTGCTTTTACTCATGGCTCAATAAAGAAACCAAACAGTGATGATCATAATTATGGATGTATTCTTTCTCCCTAAGTGCTGTTCCCCCCAAGGACTGAAGTACAGGTAAATTTCATAAGCCATCATAATACAATTTTATAGATAATACCTCAGTGTTTTGAGCTGTTATTTCTCTTTTCTCTTCCCTCTCTTTTTCTTACAGCAATTTAAAAAAAAATTAAACAAAAAACCACAACAGCCCTCAAAAATGAGAGGGAGAATCTGTTAGCAAGCTAAAGAAGTCGTGATAAAATTCTGACCTCAGGAGTTTCGACACAAGCAGCAACTGTAAGCATTGCTGCTAAACAGAATCTGTCCAGGTGCTTGCAGTACAGTATTTCAAGCAATCCACATTAGCTGCAATTAAGAGATCTGTTTTTTACTGACGGGGTGTGGCAATATGTAAGAAACTCACGGCATCCTGAGAGGGAGTTTCTTAACTTCCTTCTCATTACATTCAATGGTTTCTGTTTCACAATGAAAAAGTGTGAAAAAATGCTGATAATATTTACATTCAAATGTCTCTTGCAAAAAATTATGGTCTTTAGTGTCAGCTAAGATGAAACTAACATAAACTTTAATATGACCACAATCTTTTTTAATTCTGAAAAAGCAGAACCCTCTTTTTCTTCACACATTACCCTGGAGGCATTACTTGACAATGTGTAGTCAGATCTTGGTGTCTTGAAGTTCCCACAACATTTTCAGGCATTTCAATTGATGGTAATATTCTTGCCATAAGCATAATTGTAACCAAGAGATGAGATACCCATTGAACCATTAATTGAAGTATAGTTATTATTTTTTAATAAAACTAACAAAACAAAGAGCATGGTTTTGTTCAGAATCAATCCCAAACATAGATGTTAGTTCCACGGTGTTGTGGTTTGGCTCTCAAAAGTAGTTTCTTTACATGTCAGTAAATCTGCAACAGGTTGGAAAAAAAAAGAAAAGAAGATTCATTATGAAGGCAAAATTGTCTGAAGTCCAAAAAATCATGTAATTTTCTTGAAACAAGCATAAACATGAAATTCTAGGGATAAATGGGAAAAAGCTGTTTAAGCAGATCTGGAAACATTTCAAATAGAAATCGTGGATTCTAAGCTACCTCTGAAAATATCCAGTCATCAGCATACAACTGAACCAAATGCAGTCACTACAGGTCTTACTTTATCAGCATATAAGACAGACTCATTTCTTATATACATGTTTTCAGTCACCATTCACCAATTTAAAACTGAACTAATGAAATCATTTTAAAATTCTAATTTGTCTTTCAGTTACAGGATCAACTTATTACTGCTTAATAATGCCTTAGCTTCAGCTGAGCATAGTAATAGACTGTGTGTGCATTCTTAGACTACAAGCACATGAGGAAATAAAATCTTTAAAACTTCTGTGAAATGGAGTTGTTTGATCTAATGATTTCTGCCTTGTGTTGGCAATGGGCTACTGGACTGCACACAAATTCATCTCCAGTGACATGTGGTAACCCATTAAGCCACTGTAAATCAATTTCATG
This sequence comes from Pardalotus punctatus, assembly GCA_013400915.1. Lineage (NCBI taxonomy): Eukaryota > Metazoa > Chordata > Aves > Passeriformes > Pardalotidae > Pardalotus > Pardalotus punctatus. Next base: position 466,678 of record VZTX01020299.1, read on the forward strand.
TCTGACTACATAGAGAGAATTTAACTGATAGAGTTTGAATAAAGTTTCATGTTGTCAAGGTGACTACAATCTTCCTAAGGTAATAGATACTTTTCCAAAATGGAGATCAGATTGAGCATTTCTCTGCTTAAAGGCTTTATATTTACATAAATGGTAAAGTGCCCATTTTAACAATACCAAGACAGTTAAAATGGTACATCTGGTATCACGTATCGCAGTAATGCTGATATGAACATAGCCATTCTGGCATAGTTACTTCTATGAAGATGAAGAACTACTTCATTATTAGGGATCTTCAGCCCTGTGTAATTACATCCAACTTTACAAGTGATAGCAGTTGTCAAATAGTTGGACCAGCAGAGAAAAACACCCCTAACCATTAATTAAGCAAGATCATTTTTAGATGCCTCTGTGGTAATTTTCAGGTAGCAGGTAATCTAGCTTTCTCAGCCATAGCCCAACACACTTAGAAGCCTCTTTGTGTGTAAGGAAGGTATAGATGAGAAGCTGTTTCACTTGCAGATAGCAGGCAGAATTGTGCTGTTACAAATGCGGGAAAAACATGTGTAAGGTAACAGAGAAAAGTCAGTTAAGAGACTTTGTCTGAACTCCAAAATACACAAATGAGTCACCTCCATGGAGCATTCTATAATGACATGAACTAACTCTACAGGAAAGTGCTGACCTAGTGTGGGAAACAAGAATTGCCTCACACTTGACTGCTGAAATTCTTGTTGTTTCAAGAACTGCATTTTGACAGCTTAGGTTTTTGTCTGCATTCAAAGAGCCAGCTTGTTTTTGTTGTCCTAAAACTAAGTCCAAACAGTTATTTTGAAAAAAACCCTTAAAATAGTACACAATTTGCTGAAAATATGGGGAAAAGCACATTCACACTGCTGTTCTTTTCTTCTAGAATGACATCTGGTGTTTGTATGGTTTAAAAGCATGCATCTGTTTGAAGACTGAGGACCTGCACATTGCTGACATAACATGTAGGACTTTTAAAGCAGTGCAGTATTGTATCACCTGTCATTGGCTCTAGTGCCACTGCTACCTGCTTTTGAAATAATCCAATGCAACAGACATTGAGGCCATCAATATTTTTCCCACTACCACAACGTAGAGACTGTTTGGATAATGACCACTGCCCCAGAAGAGCAATGACAGACTTCTGTGCCATCACACTTCATCCAGAAGCATCATGTGCACTGTACATCGTTTGGGGCTCTGAATGGCAACAGGATGGGGATTACCAGCACGCTGTTCACCCAGCAACCACTGGCAAGCAGTGTGGTTGAAGGACTGGGCCTTTTCCAGCTGCTAAATCTTCCTCTTCTCCACATGGAGCAGAGACAAAGTTCAGATGGAGGAAGCAACAGAAAATCCACCAGGTGTTTGAGGAAAAGAGAGGAACCAGCTGGGGTTTCAGAGTCAAGCAAAGAGAGAGCACTAGGATGGTCACCACCAGCTATAGACTGCACACATGTCAACACTAAGCTGCAGCCAACATTTCTCTTTAAAAAATGCACTTTCTATTTCCCTCCCAGGGCATATATAATTGTGGGAAGACTAGGAGAGATTACTTGGTCGTACCTACAGGCCTGAAAATTTTCTGGCAGCCTAACAGTGAACAGGTAGCAGAAACAGCATCAGTCATGACCAGCAAAGGCCAATGTAGATTAACTTCGTTCTCTTGAGGAGGTGTGTGAAGTTTAGATTGGAGGTTGAAGAAGTAGGAGCACCTCTTTGGACATCATGAGGAATTCTGCTGAAGTTCTTCCCATCTCCAAAGAGGACAGGAAGGAATTGCCCAAGAGTAGCCAAGACCCATAAGAAAGTAAAACACAATTTCATTCAACTCACAAACTGTCCTTCAATAGGATTTTATACTTTAAATTTCAAATAGGATGCAACATGAGAGATGGACATACCAGCCACTTAAAACTTACCTTTGTAACTTCTGTCAAAGGGTGGAAAAAAGGGAGAGCTGGGGGTAGTTGTCTGTTCTTCTAGTCTGGGTGGATCATCTAAGGGGATAATTTAGTCTCTGTGATATCTAAATCATAGCCTATTTATTTTAAATTCCAATAAAGGGCTAACAGTGCTAATTACAGTAGCAGGGACAATGATGTGGCTATTCAAACACAAAGAACTTGGCAGAGACCAAACTCCACTTTCATATAGGTCAGCAAAAAAAACAGAGTGCGCTGCACTTTGTCACATCTCATTTGGATTGCCTTCAAAATGCTGAGCTAGAGGCAAAAGATACCACAGTTCATTTCCAATTCCACATCTAATCCTCTCACCTTTAATTTATTTTAAAAGTTTAATCATAAGTTCATAAAGCTCAGATATCAATTTTTTAATAAAAAAAATTAAGCACCTGCAGGTAAGGTTTTTAGGAACTCATGGTTGGCCTAAGTTTCATTATGAATAGGGACTCTCACAGTTCACCTTTGTGCAAATGCTACTGTGATAAAATGTAACTTTCATTCCCTCCCTGTTGCTTCAGGGATGTGTCATTTACAGAAAATAAATAGAAGACCTCTATCGCAAAGAAACCATGCTCCACTCAGGGTCAGTGAAAAGCTGCACCTCGCTCTGCAGTTTCTGGCAGCACAGTAATAGTTTTTCTGCAGAAATTGTCACTAACTGCTAAAAACCTTAGTATGAATAGTAAAAGTACTTGAGATATTTTTAGTATACAAATAATGTAATATTTGCAAATATTGAAACTTTACTAAGTTTGTGGGTTTCAACTTACTGTTAGCTGATGAAAATGATGATATTAATAGTTCTTTAAAGATGTTAGCCAGCTTTGGAATTCCAATTGCTGTAGTGTTCTTGGATTTCCAGAAGTCAAAGTGTTTTGACAAGATCTTTCTCTAAAGGCTCTTAAAGAAACTAAGTTACGAGAAGGATGAAAATTCTTTAGTAGATAAATGATGTGTTGGAGCATAGTAATAAATTGTTTTCACCATGGAAAGAAGTGATCAGAGATCTGCACTAGAACTTGTTCTCTTCAACACATTCATAACTGATCTGGAAAAGGGAATTAATAATGAGATGGTAAAGTTTGCTGATGATACAAATTACTCAAAACAGCCAATACCTCAAAAGGTGTAATTATACGGAACACTGAGTGATTCAGCAACAAAAAATGTAGATGTTATTTAATATCAATACATCCAAAGTAATATACAATGTGGGGGGGAAGTTTAATTGCACATACACAGGGACAAATAACAAACAAATAGATAACTGAGTATCGCTTCAGCAAGAATTTCAGACTCCTTGTTGAGAACTCTGAAAACATCTGCCCAGCGCTCACTGGCAGACAGAAAATGTAAACTGAATTAAAAATCATTATGTAAGAATGGAAAGTTAAAAGACAAAATATTACACCATTGTTAAAACCCAGACTGCATCCACATCCCAAACACTTCACCTAAGTCTGAATGATCCATGTCCAAAGGTTTATTAGTAGGAATGGTGTATGCTAGACAACATAGATGAGTAGCAGTATACTATTGTAACTGTATGAGGGTGGATGGAAGTACTTTTCAACTTGAAAAAGAGATGAAAAAGAGGAACTAATTGTATATAAAAGTGAAACTAATAAGGAACAATTGTTCACTATTTATCCTACCGTAAGACTTAACAAGCACCAAGTATCACAGTTTAATCAAACAGAAGTATTTTTCCATACAATTCACAGCCACACTGTATAGTCTATTGTTACAAGAATGTTGTGGCTAACAAAAATATAAGTAGGTTTAATAAATAATTGGAACAATCTATAGAGAAAGGGTTCAGCAAGGGATAATAAATATGTGACACACTTAATATACATTTCAAGTAGTGTGTGAAAATGGGAAAAGTATCACTGTATGCTTGTTCTATTCTCACCCCTAAGAAATGGTTAAGAGACTGCACTCTGCTCTGATTTAGAGTGGTCATTCTTGTCCTGTTATTTAGACCCAAAAGCCACAAGTTTCATGATCTAATTATATCTGCCTCCAAGAAACAACTTAAATTTTACTTCTATTTTCAGCACCAGGCAGGAAAACCATTAATTCTCTTTTGCAATAAATAGGGGCTGAGCATTGCTGCCACAATGATTAACTCCTTCCTGCAGCAATTCTGCATATGCTGTACTGCCACAGCAATCCCTTCTGACTGCAGAACAAACTCCTCTCCCTACTTACTCTTCTTCACCTGACTGTGTATGCAATAGATCTCTCATCTTTCTCTTAATTATATTTATCATATCATACTTTCTTGATTTTTGCATATAAAGGAAACTTCTGTGTTCTCTTAAACATGTGATAGAATACTACATGTAACCTTTAGATACATTGAATTATATTTTAAAACAACATAAACAATTATTTCACATTCTGTAGTACAATTTTATTTTCTTCTCTGGTTTTAATTCAGCATTGTTTCCCTGAACATTTCAAAGTGTGAAAAAGTACAAATAATTTCCAGGATGTCATATATATATATACATATACACACACACACACATATATATATATACACACACACATATATACACATATATACATGTATATACATATACATATACACACACACATATATATATATGGGAAAATAATTTTCAACATCATATTCACGAAACTATTTATATCAACAGCTTTATTGATCAGATACTTACATTCATTTTTATAGTTAGGAAAATGAGGTTTTAATTATAAAATCAGTACCTGTGTGGGTACATGAAGCTGCAGTTCAAAATGGAAGAGCAGAGTGAGCCACAGCACGCTCAAGCTGTAAGGCAGGGCTGTGCCTCAGCACCAAGGAGAAGGAAAGGTGAGCAAAACCAGCCCTGTCCACTTCTCTCCCCCAAGCAGGCTTATGCACAAATTAAATTGGAAAAAAAAAAAAAAAAAGCTAGCGATAATGACTGAGCTTTTTAATAGAGTTTATATGCTTCACTTCCACAGCATTTTAATGAAATTTGAATGCCTAATTCTTCTGGGTTATTTTAAAAACCCCAGTCCAAATCACCAGATGCATAAACTATGACTGAATGCTTTCTTTTAACATTTCCTACTCACAGGGCAGAAGAACCACATTCTGCATGAATTATAAACTGCATTTACAACAACCGAGTGAAGTGCAGGAAGGTCTGGATTAACACAAAATACACTGGATGATTTGTAAGTGCTGCAGTTCCCGACTGGCCTTCAGAACATAGAAAGCAAGTGAATAAGCACCAGAAGGCTGTTATCGGAATAAATCAAAAATCCATTTCCAGAAACTTTAAATCCTTTAAAATGCTGACTTAACAGCAATAGAAACAGTGATACAATAAATGTATATTTAGCTTCTACATCTTTTTGCATCAATGAATCCAAATCTGCTCTGCAAAGCCTGCGTAGATATGTCTGTCACAGGGCAGAAGCTCTGTGAGCAACAACAGCCAAGAGGAAGGGTTGGTGGCAGACACCTTGCAGAGCAGCAGTCCTCCAGAGATGCTCCAGGAACACAGGCACTCTGAGGAACATCACCATAATTCAGGCTGACCTAGTTCAGTTTACTCACTTTGAATAAGCAACCATAAAAGACAGAGGTTCTCTGACACCTAAGGAAGAAAATGGTCCTTCTAAATTCTGTGTATCCTCTAGAGTTTGGGTAAAGAAAGGTTATTTTTAGGGTTGGAGGCTGTTACAACAAGGCCAAATGCAGAAACTAAATAGGGATACCAGGCAGTGTGCAATTCTGATGTGTTTTATGTATTATTTTCAGCACATCTATCTTTTGAGAAATTGATTCTGATGGTTTGAATCAATGCTGTGTTAGCACACTCTGCTTCTTCACTTTGATAATTAATGGCAAGCTTCTCAAATCTTGGCTGAAAATTTTCCTAGGCAGATTTGGTTGTTATTTTTTAGCTTGGCTTCGTGAGAAAATGAAGCTTGCGTGCATCACATCGTCTCTCTGTCATGTTTGTTCAGCTTCAACTGAACTGAACAGCGTAGTCATTTTTTAAGTAGGAAAATCTTACAACAGACCTGTGCAAAATTCAGCACATCATGGAAGGCAGCTCCCAAAGTCATTAATTTTGTTGCCAGCAGAGATGAAGAGCAGTCGATTAGGTTCATTTGGTAGCAGCTGCTGACCATGCTGGACACATACAGGTTGGCCACCTTGCATGAATGCATCTCCAGAACAGCATCTGCTGGGTCATTCCCAGTTGTTAGGCCAAACAACGGTAGCTAAAAGCCATGGAATGAAGAGGAGCTAGGGTTAAGTGAGGCATCTCACCAGGAGGATACAAGGAGATTGGAAGGTACCATGGAAGAGGGCACTTCAGCAGGACGAACACAAATGTATTGCACCCCAAAGAGGCAAAGCCAGAGCAAACCAGTTCTCATTAGTTCTGTCATTTCAGGGAATGATCTGGATCTGTTGGGTTTTCCCTTCATCTCTCTTAATCCATCTATCTCCAGTTTTCCAGCTAGACTAGCCTTTGCTTGCAGCCTCTATGTACAAACCCCAACAGAGGCATGAAGAGCTAGAGAGAGGTACTCAGTCACCTTGGAGACAATGGGTACAGGATAAGACCATGATTAAATATTTATGTATCATAAACAAATGTTATATGCCATGCAAAATGATGACATATGAGAAATCATATAATCGATGGTTTATCATAGGTAAAGTGACATATGCAATAAGCCAATATGTTTATTTACCTAAGCAAGTGCCAGTTCCACTTGCACAAAATAAGCAGCACCTGAAAAGATGTCCTTCAATTGGACACACAAAAAGAATACATAAGGGCTCATATCAGATGGAAGCTGCCTTTTCTTCACATGCTTAAGAAGAAAACACGCTGATGTTGATGAAACAGCAGGTCTCTTTTCACAACTTTGCAGGATGATAATAGGTGTCTGTTGACAGCTTCCCAAATGGAAAGGAGGATCTTTTTGAAGTACATGAGTACTTTCACATGTGTGTAACAGAGAGTAGTTTAAGACCAGAGACACCTGCCAGCACAGCCACCAGGCAGGATCCTGGCAGACCTGTTTGCCTCTTACAAGATGACGATATGTAGCTTGGCTTCCAGTATCTTCTGACATCCCCTTTCCACCCACTGCCATGTGCAATTCCACAGAACCAAAACAATAAGCAAACCTATTGTATCCTCCCTCTCTGATAGTGCAATGTTAGTAAAGTTTCTTATTTTTGCTTTGGAGGAATGGGTTTTTTAAACAAAAGGAGTGCTGCAGAAGGAAAGCCAGACTCGGAGGCAACGCTGCTGCAAGCACAACACACCCTTTGTTAGCGGCTGCATGCAGGTGGCAAAGCGGCACTCGGGAAGTCTGCATGGCAGCTCTGCAACTCTGCCAAGCATCCTGACATCACAGGATGGCATCAGCCCATTTTGAAAAAAGAAACAGTATTTGTAACCTAAAACTCTTACTGCAGCAAAAGTAAGCTATAATTCAGGATTTAAACTAGACAACCTGCTGCTTTCTATGTGGCATAATGGTTCACCTATTTACCATTGTTTTCCACAGTGAGCTGCGTTATTAAAAAACAAAAAAAATCACACCCAAAAATCCCCAAAAAGCCAAAACAAACAAAACAAAAATCCATCTTGAAGAAATTAAGCTTATAAGAACTCCAAAAAAAGACTCTGATGCTTCTGCCCCCGGCTCCAGTAATGATAGTGAATTGTTTATATCTGATATGCCCAAATGATCATAATTATGATCTCAGATATGCCTACATGTCGTAATGAACAGGAAAGAAAAAAGAGCTAAAAGTCTTTGCTACCCTGAAATTGTCTGATCCCCCAGCCAGACAGAAGATAGCAGCTATATAAAAGAGAGGACTTCCCTGCAGAGAAGTGGCCCAGTCTCTCCAAGGTTTTATAACCAGCCATGCCTGCCCCTAAGGCTTTGGAGAAAAATTAAATAAAAACATCCAGATTTAACCTAGGGAATCAGCCTCTCACCTGCAGGCAGCCAGCTGTACCCCTGAAGCGTAAGACTGGAGTTTTTTAGTCATTGTCTTAAAGCAGAACTGAACATGTGGAACATGTTGAGGGCAATGAGAGCTCTCTGTTCTCTTCAACAGTTTATAAAAAAAGGGAGTGACAAAGCACAAATACAAATTCACAGATGTAAAGATTGCACAGAACAAATGATGTCCTCTGCCATCCACAGAGATGCTGCCGAGCCTGTTCCCAGACTCAGATTAAAGCGTATCCAATTGGATTAAACTCCTAGCAATGGCAAACATACCACCTACCTACACTGGGAAATTATTTCTACATGTAATCACCCTCACTGCATCTTTATAGTGATTGAATTTTTCAAGCTTTGATTTCTAGCCATTGCATCTTTTCTGGCTTTTTTTTCTGCAAGCCTGAAATCTATACTTGATTTAGTTGTTCTTTTGCTCCTAATACATTGGTAATGCCTTCTTACTGTCTTAAGCTCTACTGGCCAGTAATAATTCCTTATTACCTTTATCTTCTACAGAAAGCCACTTACATTGTGTAGATTCAATTTTCATTCTCAGTTATGCCCCTCTTTTCCATACTTAACATTGATTTCTTGTTTAATTATCACCTTTGTGCCTTCTTTACCAGGCTAGCTTTCCTCTCCAAGGTAACTTACTCGTCTGCTCATTAAAGCATAGCATTTAGAATACCCAGCAGGATTTCTTTGAGAAGTCCCACTTTCTGTTAAAACTTCCCCTTTTAGCCCTCCGTTAGGGAAACAAATTGTTCTGATGAACTGGTCGATTTTACTTTTCACATAATTCTGCCTGGTGCAAAACATTTGTTTCCACAAAGTAGAGATACTGCAGTATCAGAGAGTTTTTGGCAATCAACAGCCAACACTGCTTGGTGCATCACAAAGACCAACCCAGATTTACTTCATGCTTGATGCAGACATTTCCATATTACAATATTCTTGAGATTTCCCTGAGATTAGATTTTTCCTAACAGTGTTCAGAAGCCGTTCTCATTCTGTATTTACTGGCAATACTTCTTTTCCTCCCACATTGTGAACAAATCCTAGAAAGAGGTGGTCTCCATTGCATCAGAATTTGTCCCTACGCACTTGTACCAAATGCCCACTATTCTACAGTCTGCTTTGCTGCTAGTGTAATGGGCATAAAATTTGTGCCATTTTCATGCTACACTAGAAATTCCAAATTAATTACTCTCATTTAAAATGTTGGGGGTTTTGAAAATATCTTTAAAATGTAATATGGAAATATTACTCCCCTTTAACATATTAATTAAATTAAAATTATCATTGTTTTTCATCCTTTGAAATCTGCAAGTATATTGTGGAGAACTCAACTGCACAATTCATATTGTGCAAGTAAAATGCCAGTGGTTTTGTTTGATGGTTGGGTTTTTTTTTTATTCTGGTACTTGGATTGCAAAATCAAATAAGAGTAGCAATGAATATTGATCCACGTTTTATTACCCAGTACATCAAACATTATACCCAAGTTGCTTTTGTTAAAAAACTGTGGTACTTGAAAATACTTTTAGATATTTCCTGGCTCCTCTAAAATAAACCAAATAGATTCCTTGTCCCACCACAAGTTCTATATTGCATAGATGAAGCTATATGAGGTACAAAAAAGAATAAAAAGACACAAGTTGTACCATTTTTAATGCTAAAAGCATTATGGTAAGCACCTTTTACAAAAAAATTTGGGTAGCTCCACTTAGCAATACCACCAAGATGGAGCCATTCAAGTAATGACTAATCACTTAACTCCAGGCAAGTTCATTCACATCAAAGGAAAGAAATGAAACATAAAGACCTTGTATGTCATAAGGATCACACTGGAGCTGGGCAAGCTCAGTTTCTTCTCAAAAGTTTTGGGAGATTTCTCTGGGCTTTTGCATTGGTGAACCAATGTGAGAAAAGAGAAGACGAGGCGGGGTGGGGCGGGGCAGGGCAGAGGAGAGGGAAGGGAAGGGAAGGGAAGGGAAGGGAAGGGAACAGGCTGAGGTCATATGGGTCACATGGAAGTAAATCCTGAAGAGGACAAGCCAGTGTTCAGAAATTTTTTACCCACCAGCTAAGAATGCACTTCTTTACAAGGAAGCTCTTTCTTTTCCCTCTTCCTTCTCCCTTCTCTGNAAGGGAAGGGAAGAACCCCAAGGAACAAGGAGGTACGACACCTGTAGTCCCCTGGTCTAAGAAACATTAGAAGCATATTAAACAAAAATATCATTGTGGCAACATGTGAGTTTGAAGGAACTCCAGAATACGCTGTGGCTTGTTACAGCCTCCTCCTGAGGGCGCAGCTCAGGGTTGTGAACAACACAGGTCCAGCTCTTCAAAAGAAGGAAAGAACTGAAACCAAGTCTCCCATACTGGCGGTGAAGGCTGAAGTCATTGGGCTTTAGGGTAAAACTCCCTTCTTTCAGAAGTTTTGTGAACTTCTGTTCCTTGCTTTCATTATACGTAATTGAAAAGTAAATTGTAATATTGAGGGTAAAAGGATCAGAAGCTGAACACAAGCCAGCCTGGTGCTCTTGCAGGAATGAAAGCAGATGGTGTTGTGGGGTGCTTCAGTATGTCTGAAGCCAGCAAACAAAAGAAACATGGGAATTCCACTCTCCTCAGCACTCGCTAGGCCACACCTAGAATATTGTGTCCAGTCTTGGTCCTCTTAGCAAAAACGACATACTAAAAAATTGGAGATAGTCCAGCAGAGGCCTGTCAGGCTGATCAGAGGACTGGAGAACTCGATAGATGAAGAAATCTTGAAATAGTTGGGTTGGTTCAGCACCAATAAGAGACAGCTGAGGGTTGAACACCATTTTCTAACACTTAAATGGTTGTTACAGAGATGATGGAGATTCTCTTCAGCAAGATGCCCAGTGCCAAGATGCAATAGGTTGCTTCAGGGGAAACCCATTTCAGTTTAAGAAGAAATTCTTTGCCATGAGAACAAGTGAACTTTGAACAGGTTACCCAGAGAAGTGGAGAAACTCACCAGCCTTGACAGGTCCCTGATCATCTCATCTAAGGTCCTGCTTTCAACAAGAGACTGAGGCAGATAATCTCCAGAGCTCCCTTTCACCCCAGGTTTTTCTATATGATTCCATACCAATCAAGGTTTTGTTCCAACTAGAAAACACAAAGCAAACAATAATACTCAGTGCTAATAGAAACACATAATTTTCCATTAGGACTCCAGACAGAAAAACAGACTTGCCATTTAGCTTTAGTTGAGTTTCATTAATGCCTTCCATCTCCATTCACCTTCACTGAGGACTTCCTAAGATACCACTATAAACTTTGTCAGTAAATATACAAATAACTTGCTGACTTTTGATATCTTGTATGTTACACCTTGAACTGTCGATAGGCATTTATTCAATGCAGTCCTATTTATGTACAAACCATATATATTATGTGCTGTTTCCTTGAACACAGTAGGAGGCAAACAGCAGGAGACTGTTTCCTTACAATCACCTCCTTCTCAGGGTCACTTTGCAAGCAGACTTCAGGCTGACGGGCTTTCTTGCTCCCTTTTCTGAGTCTGCAGTGCTCTGCCCCTTGCACAAATCCACACAACCACAATAAAATTGATCTCGCTATTTTCAGAACACCAAAAAGTTCCTCAGATTGTCTAGCTAAGGCTTTACCATGACTAGCAAACTGCTGGCTCTGGTGAGAACAGTTCAGGACTGGAAACTATTGCTAACTAAAAAGAAATTTAAATATTATGTTTCAGTGTGCTTGCACAGCAGGTCTGAAACAGTTGCAGAGTGATGGGGTACAAATGCAAAACCACATACTTGAATCCTTCTAAGACACTTACCTAACTATTTCATGACACCATGAAAAGACCTCTATCCTACAGTCATTACAAAATAGATAACTTACAGAGTTCTACTGGTAACCAAAACCAGACTCATCTTCCATCTACCATTAGTGAGCTCACAGTAAGGATTTTTTGGACTAATTCTACTCCTTTACCTTGGGTGAATATATTGGGTGAACATACAGGGATATACTTTGATGAATACAAAGGATCAGTAGCAGGAAATTCTACAGGTGAAAAATAGGAAATAAAGAAAATGGCACAGCCATGCTTCCTCCTAAACTGCTTCACTTTGATTCATGTCAACATGACAAATGTATGCTTCATTAATGATTAAAAAATTGATTATACATGTTGAAAAAAGGCAAACAATATTTACAAGACTGAAGGCTGTATTTTCAACTCTCAAAGAAATCATAACAGATAAACAGAATATGAAGCAGGACAGAAGCACTACCACTGTGTGCAACACTACCCAGGGCAAACCCAAGTATTGTGGTTAGCACAACAAAGTATCACCTTGCACTCTCCTTCTAAATAAGCTTGCCTTCAAAAACATATTATCCAATGGAGGCCCTTGTAAGGTATCTCTCATAAAATGCTTGTGACAAGAAATACGAAAAACTTCTCCATGCTTCAAAAACAGCAAGGAGAGAGCATGCTTTTGTTCAGCTCCTTCTGTAATTCTCTCATTAGTAATACCATTGCTGACAACCCTGACGTCCTTAAGAAGGATGTTTGAAAACTTGAAAGAAACTACAAGAAAAACTGGTGATACAGAAATCTTGCCTTATGGTTAGAAACTAAAGTGCCTCCATGAGATTTGCTTAACAACTAAAGAGGGCTGAGATGCCTTGATCCCAGCATTTAAGTATTTTCATTGAATACTGTCCAGTGCTGAAGGCTTTTTTAAATCCAGCTAAGACAGAACAAGTTAAGTCAAAGCTAAATTCAGACCACAAATAAAACACTTCACATGAACAGTGAGTGTTGGTATACAAGTGGTGGACTCTTTGTTCTCTGAACTCTTTAAATATGAACAAGACATCTTTCTAATGAAGTTCACCTTGGTCTTCAATCAAGACATAAAATGTGATGCTCTGTGGTCAGTGCTAAGGCTGGACTGGATTACATCACCAAAATGATTGAGCTCTTCTTCTCTTAAAGTCTGTGCAGCAGTTACACTGAGACATGCTTGTAATTTACTCTCAGCACATTTTGTATATAATTATTAGTGTTACTACACCCTTACTGACATACTGAAAGTTATTTTCATGTAAATAAGCTACTTTTGTAGAGACATTTTGATTACTGTCCTAGGACTCACATATTTAGGAATTAAATTTTAACTGGGACATAGGAGAACTCACATATAGCAATTCAGTGGCTGATCTGATCAGTGCTAACTGCTGAGGTCCTACACAGACTAAAAAGTATTCAACTAATTCTCCAATGTCCCATTTGCCTGAAGCTCCAGCTGCTTTTTACAGGAGCTATGAATCTCTAATATTCTACAAGTGTTTAGCTATTATATATATTAGTTTATGAGGCTCAGCAAAGACAAAGCCTTGTTTATTAACCTTTCACTAAACCCCTCACAAACTCAAACACTGGTGAAAAAACAAGAACAAAAAAAGTACATGAGTGTTATCTGGAAACATATATATTTATTACTTTCCAATTTCCTCAGCCCCTGGTAACCATTGAATTTTCATTATTTTCATTGATTTGATCACCTCCTTTTAGTTCAGAACATGAATAAGCTGAAAAGAGAAGAGCCAAAATAAAATTCCCTTTCATAAAGCATTTGTCTCCATACAGAATTCACCAGCATAATTACACCCCTATAGTTCTGATGGTATAACTCCCCATGTGGATGCTTGAATTCTACAGGCATTCATGCAAGATTAAAAAGCATCCACAAGGCATAATTATACCACTCTAGTCTCCGGTAAATTTCCTCTTATAAAGACGACCTTTCAATGTTGAAAAAAAGAAAGGTTGTTTGGGAAGAAAGACAGAAAGGAAAAGCCCTTCGATTTCCTAGTGTAGAAATTTTATGAGATTTTTTGCTCTTTAGCTACAACCTACTATATACGCATGAACCAAAAAAAGATTACAACTGTGGGGAAAAAAAGGTTCCTTGGATGATTCATTTTGACTGACCAACAGTCAAAGCACACTGACCCGAAATGATATCACAATTACTCAAGGTCATTTACCAAGGTTTGGGAATTTTTAAAGATCTAGGTAATCTTTCCTTTTAATATCATGGATACAACTGATTTGTGGCAAATGTGTTCCTCAGCTTCTGTAAGCTATACTTAAGCAGCAAACTGTTTTGTGCTACTGCATAAAAATGGATCTGAGCCCTCAATGCCATAATGAGAGAAGAAACAAGAAAATGACAGTAGGTTTTGCACTCCCTGTATAAAAGAGGAAGGCAATAATTCTGCTCTTTCCTTACTGCCTTCACCTTGTAGCTATGTGGTTAGAAAGCACGCCTTCCAGTGCTCAGTTAGATAAAACTTACAAAAAGCTAAACATATGAAAGTAGATGAGTTGATGCTTAAGACATCCAAGCAATCATAATTTTTATGTAAAACTGTGCATAAAGGGTTAAAAAAATTAGAGTCTACTGAAATAAACTAAATTTAACTCCACATTTCCCTCAGGTTCTCATTATAGAAGTAAATTAAGGTTGTCTGGATGGCTTTTAATGTGTGTTTTCTTTTTTAATATATTTCATTTTATTGAAGTGCAGTATTTTTCCTACATTTTTCTAGGTTTCAATTATTATTTTTTATAGCTAATGGACTTCTAAAATATTTTAACATTAATATCCAAATAAATGTAGCCTTTACATAGTTTCTTTGCAAAGATTTTTCTTGGATTTCTTTTCCTTACAATTATTAAAAATGTTATACATGAGCATTAAGAAATAATCATTTGAATAATATGGTTTAGTAACCAGGCTGAAATCAGCATATTGCTTTTCAATGTCTTTGTATTGTCATAATTGCATGAACGGTCAAAAGTCATGAAGCTTAACACTGATTTACAATTGATCATTAGATCAGAGATGTAAAGAATTACGAGAAGACTCAAGATTTCTTGTTTCTGAGTCCCAGATAGAGCTACACATATTTAGAAGGATGAGGGAGACTCATAGGAAAGTGAAAGCTTCAGTAGAGTCACTCTGCACTGCTCAGAAATATAACTTAATAGGTTAAAAACCAAGCAAATAAAAAGCCAGGGGTTGGGAAGGTAGCTGAGACATGACTAAAACCAGCCAAGTTTTGAGAAAGCCTTCATTTGCTGTACAGCAAAGCTGAGTTCAATTCTGCACTTTGCCCAAGCCTGCCCCTTTTCCCTCCCAGAGGGACAGCCGCATTGCTGGACCAGTCTCATCATTCCAGCCATAGATGATGGAGCATTTCCTAAAAGATGCCACATGCCCTCAGCAAATGGGAAGGAGAGCATCCTACCCTCAAGCAGGCCGGCTGCTCCTGACTACCTAAACTCCAATATCACAGTGGTTGGCCCAGAGATGTTGACCCCACCTTGGCTACTGGATTTATCATCATAATTAGTCAGAATTATATGGTTAATGTATTTTTTTCATTTTAATCTGTTCTTCTTCAGCTCTGATTAAATTTAGTTCTTTGGTGAATCTGAAGAGTCTGTACTGGTAATTTCTGAGGTAATTCCATATTAATTAAAGCAGCAAATTTCTTACAGAATCTGTTGAAAATAATTTTACTGAAACAGTGGGTGGTGCTGTACAATTAGTGAGCATCCATCTTACACTCAAAGAGAAAATAAGGTCAAGTACAAGAGAATGTATTTTCACATATAAATCAGATAAGTTGCCTTTGCTTTTTGTACAACACAGATGCTATGGCTCAGAAGGGGAACCTCTTCCTCTACTACTTTTTAGAGTTTAATAAGTAAATTTTAATAAATTTTCTTGTAGCAATGAAAGGACTTTTTAATAGCCTGCTGAGGTACATATACTCCTGTTTAACTTGCTATATGGTCTGTACACTCCTGCAGAGGGACAGACCTAGCTACAGACACATACTTGCTTCCTCCTGCTCGCATCTGCAATCAGGGCTACCCTACAGAACTCAATGAATGCTACTTCAAAGCCTCTTCGCTCAAAAATTTCCAGCGTTTCCTTGGGTCTCCTATCTCATCTCCTACATGCAGTCACACTAGAGTATGCAACCCTTCAGAACAGGTTACTCTATCACTGGAAGCACCATGTGGTTACTCTTAGCATAGTTGAGTTCCACGAGCTTCTGGAGACCTAGCCAATGACCACTGAGATCATTCCTTAAAATTACACTTCAGTGTGTCTCCTACACCACAATATTCAGGTACATTAACATAGGCTGAACATCCGTGCAATTAGTAGAGATGCCTCATGCATTCTGTAAAGCAGAGCCCAAACTTACTCCCAGAGCTGTAGAGAACACCTTCATGTTTGGTAAATAGAGGCAGCTGCATCTACACAGCGCATAGAAAAGGAGATGAGAAAATATTGTGCTCTGGCTATAGTATCACACACTGCTGCACAAACCCTTCTGTTCACAGCACCTAGGAAAATCCAGCAGTAAAATCTTAGCGTTCTCAGAATTTTGGTTTATGTTCTAGTAATGTAACCAAATTAACAAGCCATTTTATAAGGGCTGTCAAAAACATTATCTGATATGCGAGTGCACCAGCAACAACACAAGCTTTAAAAGCTTAAAAGCCATTTTGAGAATTAAACAAAGATTGACAGTATCTCTATTTTGTAGTGCCAACTTTTTGAACACTTTGCATTTGTCAAGAAACATATGATAGTGTTGGCAGCAGTTCCCAGTTAGCACTGGTCCCCTTTGTGAAAGCCACTGCCTAAACAAAGAACTAGATATGGTCTCATTGTCAACAAATTTGAAGGGTCTCTGCTCCACTGGTGAATGATTGCTATCCTGGAGAGGAGGTGGAAAGCACGCAGGATTCTGCAGCACACACAAAATAAGCTCTTCACAGGTTTTTTCTGCTGTTCACATGAGCCATTCTATCACTTTTCAGCAACTCTAGCTTACATTATATCTACAGACTTACAGTAAGATGAGATAGTCACAGTATTTAAACTTTCAAACAATCTACACTGCAAATCTGCCAGCCTCCTGTTCCTCAGAACATTTCATCTCAGCTAAAAATTATCAGTTCAGAGGGATAAGAGCACAGAGGTATACAGATGACTGTAATGCATTCCACCAGACAGCCTTTATGAATTTTTTAGCTGAACTTTCTTCTGTCCTTGTTGTTCTTGCCAACCACATGCAGAACATTTTAGAGACAACAGCAATTCCTCGGAGGTTTACATGCACTATTCAATTCCCAACAATAAAAAATAAAAGAAAATCCTTTTTCTAAACTGAGTTTCATCTCATATCTTCCTTCATCCTAAATTATAACTAGCATACAGTACTTGCACTGCATAGATGAGAAGCTAGCAGAAATTGCCACATTCAATTAGCACAGCAAAAGTAGCAAACTAGAAATAGGATTTCACTTGCTTTAATTCACTAGTTGCTTGCCATAAATACTCGTCTGTAAAACATAGAATTCTGAATACTCCAGACATTATTTTCCTTTCATGAAGATGTTTGTTTACTTTGGCAGTGATTCTCTAGGGAGAAACTCTAATGACTTCCACTACCAAAAAAAGAAAACAACAAAACCCCAAAACAAAAAAGAAACAGAAACTGTCACTAGCAAGCAAGAAAGTATTAGTCTAGTGTGCTGGTTAAACTCCAGGGCACAAAGGAGAAAAAACAGAGTAGATCACTGCTTTGCATTCTTGTGACCAGAACCTTTATCCTTCAAGTTTAGCAGGCTTTCATGATGGAAGTCATGCTTTGAATAAAGCAAGAAAACTCCTATGAATTTTAAGATTTTTAGCTTTAAAAACAAACAAAAACATAACATTGGGGTGGGAATATCAGAACAAAGCACACTATTTCAATCACTGCTATTAATTTTTCCCACTGCTTTTAATTTCAACACAGAGATCTAAGAAAGAATTTTTTACCCTTTTTTTTTTTAATATCTGGATGATTAATATTTTTTTCTTTTAATGAGAAAAACCACCAGGAGAAAAGGTAAGCTACTATGACTCAATAGGCTGCTGACTGCTGAAGAAGACTTACCTACCTCCTTCCTAAGGGTGCATGATAATTATTTTCAGAATTTAAAAAAATCAAGAACTGAAAAACAGTGAATGAAGCACATTGATATAAATCTTCAGACCTATTTCTCCTGTGAAATGTCAAACCTCATTATCTGCTTTTCTATATGAATAACCTGCAGTCCCAGACTGTTTACCATGTTTCCATGGGAGGAAAATGTCATTAACAAAAAATCAACTTTAAGGTTAAGAGGAAGCAGCTCTAGCAAAAGTATGTGACTTGTGTATGTTGTTACCAGTTAGAACAATGTGCGGTTCCTGGAATGCATATGCAAGACCATTTCAAAGTTTAAGCTGAGTGACAAAGCAGACACATGTCACAGACCACAGGACTGCAGACTGTGTACTTCCCTAAACAGCCTGATCACAGGGAAGATCGAGCAGATATTTAGCACAACCCTTGCAAGCACTGCAGGACAGACAGAGCTACCTATAGAGGGCTAACAAAGAGCCTAGGAAAAGGAGTAGATATGGAAAGCAAGAAGGAGTAGTAAAAGAGCAAACAAGAAACTGATTTCTAAAAAATTTTTTGGTTTTTTTGGTAGCTGTAGTGCTTTGGAAAAGAAGTCAAATGGCCTAGTAAATCACTGCAAATAGTGAAAGGCCTATAAATGTGGGCTGTGGAAAGAACAATTTGTTGCCTTACAAGCAGGCAATGAGTCTCTATGCTGAGGCAATCCAGAAAAAGTTTTTTTAAGTCAATACTATCTGTAACATTTAACTGTAACATGCAAAAAAATCATCAAAAATGCTGTGTTTAATTTGGAATGTATTGGAATGAAAGCAAAGATACTTCTCATGTGTACATCTAATTGCAATCCATATTCAAAATCACAGCCACGGTGATTTTCCAGCTAGCTAATAGGAGGGAAAGAGCGGATTCTAGCAGTAGTTAGAACTATTTTCTTTTCTGTACATTAGGCTCCTGATATTCTTGCATTCATGTTCATTTACAAAATGAGGAAGCACTGAAGTAGCTCTCTGTACACATAAAGTCTACACACTATATCTAAATTTTTATCAGTTTAATGATTTATTGTGTGTTCACAGAAACTGTAACACTTCTTAAGTGTCATTTGACCATGAAAAGGTATGGATCCAAGCCCCACAAAAGAACACAAACTTTTTAAAGAAGCTAAACCCACAGACCACTCTGAAGCGCACAGCATCTCAGTACAATCCCATTCAGTTCTTATAACTGCTGAAGGTTTTATTGTTCAATCAAAAAAAAAAGAACAGTGGGCCAAAATCCTTTCTCATATAATAATATCCTGTTCCTAACACCGGCCAATAGCAGATGTTATTCTCCTGGGTTAATAAAAGGAAGGAACGTAAGCTGTGCATGGCAATTCCTAGAAGAGATGATAACCACTCAGAGGCAAAACTCAGAAGCCATTACCTTGAAGATCCCTTTCAAGCCACCCAATTGGCAGCTAGAGGAGCTGCTCTGTAATCCCTACAGTTTATTTTGTCTTTATATAGTTATAGCTATCCTATATATATATAGTTCAATGTGATTTGTCCTAACACTTTCTATAGCACTGCTGGTTAAATTTGCCACACAAAATTTAGCACCCACTGGATGATGTAGAACACCAGACAAATAGTCTTTCAGGCAGCAACAAACCCAGGGGAGTTGTCAACCCCAGCTCTACCACAGGCCTCCCAGGTGAAGTCAATGTCTGGCACATTTGTCGGAACAAATACTCAGAAGCAGGTTGATTAATGGCTGCAAAAAACATAACATGTATATTTGGTCCTTCCGTACTGACAGCTTGTTTTGCAACATCTGGTTTTTTCTATTTACATATTATGTATAGTGATGTTGCATATGGCTTGGCATTTGTAATGTTTGTTGTCTAGTCTAAAGAACTCATCCTAGCTCCATGACTCTCTAGCTTCTTCAAGTCACTCAGATGAGGCATAGCTCTGCCAGCAGGCTCTCCTCTTCAGGCATTCTCTTTTTGGTAACAATCAGGGAACATCAAGTCCAAGCATCTCAGACCCTGAGGTCTGGAAAGGCAAATTTAGGGAGTTCCTGTGTTGCAAATAGGTGAGGTACCTGAAGGAAGCATAATACATGCTTAGCTTGTTCTTTCACATTTGTTTAGGCATTTATTTTCAGACACTATTATCTTCCAACTAGCCAATTCCAAAAAATCTCTCAAGCCTTCCCCAGAACAGGGCAGCTAAGATAAAAGAAAGCAGGAAGGAATCAAGGAATCAAGGGACTACAATGGAGAGAAAAACATTAATGCAAGAGGGTGTGGAGGCCAAATGGTCAAAACCCAAGAAACTGAGACTGGAGAGGGAAAACAAACTGCCAAGGACAGGCCTCAGCACTTCTCGATGGCACCAAGGTGCCAGTTAAGACTTGATTTCGTGGAGGAGAAGCCAGAACTTGCGGCCTCAGCACATACCGAGGGGTCCTGTATCTGAGGCAGAAGAGCCTGCAGGATGCTTGGTTTCACTCAGTACAATTGTTCTTGCTGGCATCAGAGTCAAGTAGTGTGTGCCCCAAGACCAGGGAGCACCAAAGACCTACTTGGATTCTTCAGCAAGACAGCCAGAACCTTTCCTCATAATCAGCACAGAGAGAGATCAGGTTTCTCTCCCTAAAAGTACCTTTGTTAGGGTAGGATGAATCATTCTTTGGTAGCACCTGTCTTATATTTGTAGAGCATTAAGACAGCTAATGCAGATTGGACACTTTCTTTTTTACATGGTTAAAAATAGATGATCTTCGCTCCATGAAAGACGTTTTAACAAACAGGCATGATTGGGGTGAGTGGCTACCACGCCAGAGATAAGCTGTCATGAAGGACACTCTTGTCTTTCAGTCAGTTTAAAGACTACTCACATATACCAAGACAGCTGTTTTTAAGGAAGAATTGCTAGAATTTGGGCTTGATTTAAAGGTGAGGGACAGAGAAAATGACTGCTTCCAAAAAACAAAAAACCCTCAACTGAATGAGTTCCTACACACTTTGTAGAAATACACAGCTGGTTATAGGAGAGGGCAGTGCAGCACTGCTTCCACCCTTGCTAGACATTGCCTGGGAATGCCCCAGGTAGAGGACAGCTTCTGTTCAGGCTTGCACACAACTCAATGTCAGGTGTGTGACAGGAATACAAAGGGAAGCCAGATGCTACCAGTTCTGCAGCTCACAAAACTAATGTTTATGAGGACTGTGCTGTGAAGCAATTCACTCATCAGAGAGGAACCAGTACTCAGCCTGCAACATTTACCCAGCATGTGATCATCCTCAGGGCCTTGGTCTGTACTCTGGATCTTTTAGCCCTTGTAAAACACATGGCTGCTGAGTTCTTGAAACAAATGCCAATAAAATAAACAATTCTGAAGTGTTAAGCTATAACAGACCAAAAATAAACATGTATCAATTATTCTTCTATGCTGCAAATGCATTTTTCTATCAACCCTACAAGGTGGTATGGATTTCCCAGTACATATCCACACAGGTTCACAACCACATCAGAGACGACTGGAAACGCTGAAACAATTTTCTTCCCTCTACATTTTATATTAATATAGAAAAAATATACAGACTTCAGAATTGTTGCACTGGATCAGACCAAAGGTCCGTGGGGCAGGTGGAACGCAGCCATCCGGTTGCTGATAGTGGGCACGGACTGATGCCTAGAGAAAAGTTCAACAGGTCAAGTACATAACGACACTTTCCCCACACACTCACACATTCAACAGCCATGTATGAATTCTTTCACTGCTTAGCTACAGCATTCCCAGAGCACAAAGAGAGGCCGCTCGTCTTAAGTCTTTTCAGGGACATATACATCTACATCAACGTTCTATCTGTATGTGCCAAACTATTTATTTGTTTGCATTGAACAGCTGCCAAGAACTGTGCTTCCACTGTACAGAAAGGGTGAAACCCTACCTCTGATACTGGAATACCTCAGAAGGCACCACCCCGTACCACCACAGCCCAGCACGGGACCCATGCGAGCTCCCGCGGGTCTCTGAGGTGCCCAACTAACAAGGTTTGCTGGCAGGCCCGGGGTGTGTGGCGAGGAAGGGGTGACGAGGCCAGGTTGCCGCGGGAGCTCCAGCACGCTGCAGCGCCGCACAGGACAGGGACAGCCCCGCACCCCGAGCCCGCAGGGCACGGGGCACAGCTCACCCGGCACACGGCACGCCCGGGCCCGGCGCGCGGGGGTCGGGGCGCGGGCCGGGCCT
>VZTX01020302.1:0-16784 GCA_013400915.1 Pardalotus punctatus
AAGGAAGGAGGGGTATGGTCAAAACTGGGGGTACAGGCACTTTCCCCTCCTCTCCACCGGCTCCCTGGGTGTGAATCCAGCACATCCCACCCCTACAGATGCAGATCAAACGGTGAACGGGATGTTTTCCTCTCTCAGCCCGCGGCAGAACGACATGAGCCACCATGTCTGAGGGCAGCAGGGGCAGCTCGCTGGCCTTTGGCCAGGTGGTCATCGGGCCGCCGGGCTCCGGGAAGACCACCTACTGCCATGCCATGCGGGAATTCCTGGGCCGGCTGGGCCGCAGGGTGGCTGTGGTGAACCTGGACCCCGCCAACGAGGCGCTGCCCTGTCCCTGCGCCCTGGACATCGCCGAGCTCGTCACCCTGCCCGATGTCATGGACAGCCTGGGGCTGGGCCCCAACGGGGGCCTCATCTACTGCATGGAGTACCTGGAGGCCAACGCGGACTGGCTGCGGGACAAGCTGCAGGGGCTCAGGGGATGCTACGTCCTCTTCGACTGCCCCGGGCAGGTGGAGCTCTACACCCACCACGAGTCCCTGAAGAACGTCTTTGCACAGTTGGCCAAGTGGAATTTCAGGGTAGGGATGGGATGGGCTGGGTCTGTGCCCATGGGCACAGAGCAGCATTGAGGGTACTGATGGCCGTTGCCTCCAGGACTCTTTTTGGCCTTTCATGTGAAATGGCTTCATCGGGGAAGGAGGGAAATTTTGCCCTGTTTTATGCTGGGAGTGATTGGCAAAAGAATGGCCTGCCAGAGCTTTTAGTGGGGTTAGGAGCAGGAGCACGGCTTCCATCCTCATGCTTTGCACAAAATCCCAGAGTGGTTTGGGCTGGAAAGGACCTTAAAGCCCATCTTGTTCTGGTCCGTTCCGTGGGCAGGGCACCTTACGCTAGACCAGGCAGCTCCAACCTGGCCTTGAAGACATGCAGGGATGGGACAAGCTGTGCTCCAGCATCCTCCCCACAGCCCGGCTGTGTTTTAGCCAGAGTTGGGTTCTGTGTGTGCTGGGAGCCTTGGCACTGCCCTGAGGAATCCAGGGGACATCCCAGGCCCCTCCTGCAGCCCAGCCAGATCCCTGTGCACCCCGTGGGACGTGCTCTGGGCTCCCTTGCACAACGGGAGCTGCAGGTGAGAGCAGCCCCGGGAGCTGCTGACGCTGCGCTTGCTTTGCGGCGGGGCCAAACCATGAATGTGCAAACCCTGTGTGCTCTGAGCAAGAAGGGCAACTTCATTTGCTTGAGAATGTCACTGGGAATCTGCACATTAGAGCTTATTTTCATTGGATTAAATGGACATGGAACTGGAGTTGCTAAAATAAGGCATTTACACGATTGTTTTATGCTCTCCCAGGTGCTCACGCCTGCCTGGGAGCCCCAGACTGGCTGGGTTCTGCTGCTGTGACTCAGCCTCAGAGCCCTGACTTGGAGTGACGTCCCCAGCTCTGGGACCACATTGTTACAGCCACACAAAACCCAGGGAATGGAACTGCTTGTTAGTGTAATTATTAATTATTAGTGCAAACCACAATTGACTCTCCCAGCAGAACGTGGTATGCTGCAGTTACTGCTCCTGAGTGGGCCTGAGCATTCCAGTGGGGAAGGCAGGAATCTGGAGGCACTTTAGTTGTTCAGGAGCGAATTGCCCCGGCTCCCACCCCAAAAAAACTGCAGGGTTCAGCCAAGTGTGGAAATGTCACCTAAGAAAAGGGGGAGCAGCTGCAGGGTGAAGTTTCTTGTGGTGCTGTTGGTGGAGCTCTAAAAGCCTCCCCACAGCCCTTCCCTGGGTCCTGAATCCATCGGGATCCATGGCTGGGCGTGTGGCAGTAGACACTTTTTTATACATGGATATATGTTCAGCCTGGAGAGAGAAGGAGCCAGGGGCCTTAGAGCCCCTCCCAGTGCCTAAAGGAGGGATGGAGGGACAGGACACATGGAATGGCTTCCCACTGCCAGGGTTAGGTGGGATATTGGGAAGGAATTGTTCCCTGGGAGGGTACCCAGGGCAGCTGAGGCTGCCCCTGGATCCCTGGCAGTGTCCAAGGCCAGGTTGGACAGGGCTTGGAGCAGCCTGGGGCAGTGGAAGGTGTCCCTGCCATGGCAGAGGTGGGACTGGATGTGCTTTAAGGTCCCTTCCAACCCAAACCGTTCCAAGATTCCTTGATGCTGTGTTCTGTGTGCAGAAGTGGAAGGCAGGTGGTCGTTCCCTCCGTGGTCCAGCCAGGTTTGGACATTGTCCCCCAGCTCCGGACTGCGCCCCGAGCAGGCGGATGGGCTGTTCACAGTCTGAGCCTGTGTGTCCCTTTGTGCCTTTGCCCAGCTGGCTGCCGTGCACCTGGTGGATTCCCACTACTGCACAGATCCCGGGAAGTTCATCTCCGTGCTCTGCACCTCCCTGTCCACCATGCTGCACGTGGAGCTGCCCCACGTCAACGTCCTCTCCAAGATGGACCTGATCGAGCAGTACGGGAAGCTGGGTAAGGGAATTCCATGGAGCCACAGGGTGCCTTGGCGGGGAAGGGACCTTAAACCTCATCTCTTTTGCCTCCCTGCCATGGGCAGGGACACCTTCCACTATCCCAGGTTGCTCAGAGCTCCAGCCTGGCCTTGGACGCTTCGAGGAATTTGAGGGGGAGGGATGTGGAATTGGGCTGTGTCAGGTGCAATCATCTGTTTGGGAACGAGAGTGGGTGGGTGGGGAAAGTGGTGTGAATCTCACTCTGCTCTCCAGCTTCCAACTTGCCTTCAGAGATCCCTGTTTCCCTGCAGCTTTCAACCTGGATTATTACACCGAGGTCCTGGACCTCTCTTACCTCGTTGACCATTTGGCCTCCGATCCCTTCTTCAGGAATTTCCGCCGCCTCAACGAGAAGCTGGTGGAGGTGATCGAGGACTACAGCCTGGTGTCCTTCGTGCCACTCAATGTCCAGGTGACCCAGCAGGAGGGAACAGGGAGCCTTGGATGTGTAGCAGCTGCTTTCTGTCTGCTCAGAACCCCAGGGCTAGAAACCTCAGCTGTGAAGAGACTCGGGGCTGGAAAACAGGGAAACACACCCAGACTTGTAAATGATCTGTGGCAGCCGAAGGAAAAGAAAAGGCTGATGAGCTTGGGGCTGCCGAGGCCTTGTGTCCTGGGGTGCGGAATCCAAGCTCCCCCTTCCTTCAGCTCTTCTGGCCTGCCTTTCAGATCTGGGCAGAGGATTGTCTAAAACCTTGTTAAATTAGGGAGCAGCAAATATGAGAAGACTGGGAGGAATACACTGGGGAGAGAGGGCTGGAAATGTCCTTAATCAGGCAGTTGGCAGAAGCGTCAACAGAGGCAAATGGGCTCAGAGTGAGAGGGTGGAGGGTGTGACCCGGCCAGGACCAGTGTCCTTGTTTGTCCCTGTTTGCCCTGTTTGTGTCCCCGGGCCTCGGGCACTGTCAGGGTGGCCCAGAGCCCTGGAGGAAATCCATGGCACAGCCCAGCATGAGCTCCTGCCTGTGGGAAAGGAGCGGGTTCCCAGTGTGCTGCATCCCTCCCTCCCAGGACAAGCAGAGCATGAGGCACGTGATGCAGGCCGTGGACAAAGCCAACGGGTATTCCTTCGGGGACCAGGAGCACCGGAGCCTGGAAGCGCTGATGTCAGCAGCTGTGGGAGCCGATTTCCACTTCGCTTCGTATCCTTTGTGGTGTTGAGTTTCATTTCTTCTTCCTTGGGGCAGAAAGGCTGGAATTTGCAGGCCCTGGTTGTTCCTGGCACCACCTGGTGGGTGATGCACCAGAGCTGTTGCTAATGGGTTCTGTGAATGTGTCAGGAATCTTTTGAGAGCTTTCCTGCTCTCACACTGCCTTGGACAGGTTCTTTTCTTCTCCTCCAAACCATGGAATTGATTCTCCTGGACTTCTCAGGTCTGGGATCAGACAGAGCCAGAGGTAACTCAGGTGATGCTGCGTCTTCCTGATGGCCTTCAGGCTATTGTGAGGCTGGGCTGGTGCCTCGCTGAGAACGTTCAGAGCTCCTGCACAAGGGAGTGTTTGAGCCCAGCCCCTTGTTTTCCTTAATTGCTGCGTTATCAGCACCCTGGCAGTGCAGGAGAAGTATGTGCAATCTCAGGACAAAGCCGTGGAAGAGGAGGTGATGGATCTGTGACACGCCCTTCCCTGGCTCCTCTGTTTTGACACCTCTCCTTTTCCTTCCCCGAGTTTAAGCTGTGACTCAGAGCAAGTGGAAGCCTTTCCAGACAGAGTCTGGACTCCCTCTCCGGGTGGGTTTGACCTCCCGAGCTTCAGCCCTGCTGCCCAGAGCGGGGATTTGGCAGGAGGCAGGTGGCTGAGGGTCTTCCCTTAGCAACAGAGAGACTGAGCCAGGGAAAGCAGGGATAGCGAGGAAAAGGAGTGACATAAAGTCTCCTCTTCTCCATCATGACCAAGACAGATGCAGAGAAAGAAAAATCAGTTGGAGCTGCCTCATGTGCAGTGAGACTTGGGACACCAGTCCTGCAGGAGGAGCGTGCATGGGCCCCGTGCTCTGAGGAGAATCCAGGCCGAGACGCCTCCACGCTGTCTCGAGGACAGAAAGATGTTTGTTTTTCTTTTTCTTAGAAATAATGATGGACTCTTTCTTAATAAAACGCTCCTCGGTCTCACTTTCATCTTGGGAGTTTGCTGAACCTGAATAAATAAACCCAAGAGTGCTCCAGAGCCTGAGGCCAAAGCGCCTCGGGTGGGAGCGGCGGCAGCTCCGCGTTGTGAGCGGCAGCTCCGCGTTGGCCGGGGCCTGTCCCTCTCTGATGTGCCTGAGAACAGGCTGGGGTTTGCTGCAGGGAGGGAGGGCTGTGGGGCAGGAAAGCAGGTCACTGCTGGTGATCCACGAGGGAGCCGGGGCTGGAGCTGGGGGCCAGGAGCACAACGCACAAAACGCCAGCTGGGCTGCGGGAGGCTTTTGATGAAGAAAGCCCCTGTGTGACTCAGCTCAGGCTTTGCATGTCGGGCCTTTCCCAGGAGCAGCCTTGTGTGTTCTCATCCATCTCCCTTTTTCTGGGCTTGCTTTCTCCCAAGTCCTGGGGCTCTCCCTCCCTCCCGTGTAATTCCCGTTGTCCTGCTGCAGCTCGCGGTGACGGCAGCGGCTCTGAGCCTCGCGTGCCCCTGCCCTGAGCCCTGCTCCAGGCAGCAGCTGGGGCACGGACTGGGAGAGCTGGGGGCTGGATCAGCAGGGCTGGGGGGTGACAAGTGACGTGTCCACATCAGGCAGCCTCCGAGTGCCTCCCGGCAGCTCCGCATGGGATGGGAGCGGGCACGACTCCCGATCCCAGCTCTTTGCAGACTCAGCATCGCCTCTTGCCCAAGACCTTGCATGAAATACAGCAGGATTTTCTCACAGGATGGTTTGGCCCTTGGCAGAGGGATGGGAGACCGGATCCTCAATGCGCCTAAATGTCAATGGGGTCTTGGGCAGATGAGCAAGGAATTAAAATGAATTTTTCCTGCATCTCCCAACTCCGTGGCCAGGATTTGGAGATGAAGAGGAGCTCAGGGAGAGGAGGACAAAGGCACACATGGTTGTGCTTCAACCAGACCCCTTCCCAATGAAACTGAGATTTCAGATACCAAAGTCAAATCCCTGTCTGCTGCCAGGGCCTCAGATCTTCCTGAGAGCCCAGGGATTTCCCTGGGTATTCCTGGCCGAAACCCAGCAGCTGCATTTCAGTGCTGAAGCTTGGGAAGTTGATCTAACCATAACTGAGCCAAAATTCCATCCTCACCCTGTGGCTTGTGGCCTTCTCCTGGTCATTTTGGAGCTCTGTAGTTGCTGTGAAGGGGTGGGAGACGGGGTCATAAAAATATTAATTTTATAGTGGCTTTTTCATGGCTTTGAGAGATTTGGAGGCTTAAAAGGGTATGGTCAGGTCAGGCTGAGTTATGCAAGAGCCATCAAAGCTTCTGTGGTTTTTTGGCTTTTTTATTTGGACACCCTGGATATCTGCAGCCTCAGCCTTGTTTGTGCTGGGGAAAATGGGAATGGAAGGGGATGGAGACAGCTCAGCTCAGGTCACGGATCCTCAGCCGTGTTCCAGCCAAGAAATGCTGAGGTCTCAAAGAGCTGCAGCCCCAAAACTGCCGTGTTTTTGGGCCAAGGATCTCCTTACAGACAAACCGGGCTGAACAGCAGGGACGATCCTGCTCCGGCCGGGGTGAGCTGGGAAAAGGCTGAGCAGGAGCCAGGGAAGGCCGGAGCCCCTGGTGTGAAATCCAGGGGTGAAACCCGGCCTGCTCCTGCATCCACAGCCCCCCAGGCTGGGAGGGGACGCAGCCAGGCTCCCGGGCTCAGGGAGGTGACATTTTGGCTCCGTGGCTCGTTGAGCAATCGGCCGGGGCCAAGGGCCAGGATGAGTCACCCCAACCGAGGCACATCCCTGGGAGGGGGCCCAGCTTTCTGCAGAGCTGGTCCTACCTGCTGAGCCCACCCTGACCGTGAGACTGAACCCGACAGGGCGGGATTTGGGGGAGGGAGGGATTTTGAGTGTCAATCACAGCCAGGAAACCGAGTTTTGCTGGGTCCTCTCCCAGCTCCCAGCCGTAATTTCCGGCTCCATCACAGAACTCCTGCCCAAAAGCTGCGTTTCCCCATCAAGTGGTGCTCTCTAAGGGGGATAAAAAGCCTCTCCAAACACCCCGAGGTCCCCAGAGCAGCCTGGTGCCAGCCTGGCCAGAGGCTGCCCCGAGGCCAGGGGCGATGGACACCCCAAGTCTGGGTGCCCAGACTGGTGGTGGCTCAGCCAGGAGCCGGCCAGCCCCAGCCCCGGGCACAAAGCCCTGGGGGACTTCGGGAGAGCTGGTGACAAGGGCAGGCCTGGCTGTGGGTCCTGCAGCTCCCAGTGAGGATGGGCAGAGCCTTTTGCAGGCAGCAGAACATCCCCGCTCACCCTCAAGAGCTGTTTTGGTGGCCTTCACCCCATGGCTACCAGCCCCCATGTATGGGCTGTGCCAGGACCCTGCTGGGAGAGTGACTGCGGGGTGGGGGGCACTCCCCGGCCCGGGGGACCCCGTCCCTTTGCTGCAATGGTGTTCAAGACACTAAAACTCACATATTTGAGAGCTTTCCTGGATGCCCCTTCAGGGATGCCAAGAGCATTCCACAGCCGCTGGACGAGGACCAGGTGGGAATCGGGGTCCTGCTGTCCCCCTGCTCTTTCTGCCTGGATCCCAGCACCCTCCACGAAACGGGGGGACAGAAAAACGCCAGAGAACACCCCACACTCCCCAGCAGCACAGCCCTCTCACAGGAGGTGTCCTGGGGCTCCAGGGCCTCCTTCCCAGCCTGGAAAAGCCGCCGGACCGGCTGGGAGCCAGGGAGCGCCGTGCTCCTCCACGGCCCAGCCGCGCTGCCACTGCAGCCCCTGCTGGAATCAGTTAATTCTGGGGAGCCGGGGAGAGCCCCCAGCCCAGGGATGGACAGAAAGCAAGTGAGCCCTTGCTGGGCACCCGCAGCTCCCCCCTGCCACCGTCCGGTTTAACCGGGCCGGGTGTCCCCGGGCAGCCGGGTGTCCCCGGACAGCCGGGTCAGGGGCCAGCACAAGCCCTGGGCTCATTTTTCCCGTCGGCTGCCCCGGTTTGGGTAATTACAGGTCTGGGGCTGTTCCCAGGCTGGGTGGAGGCTGCGCAATGGGGGGACCCCCAGCTCAGCCCCAGCCCTCGGGGGGCCGAGGCAGCCCCAGGGGGTGTCGTGATGGGGCTGGGGGTGGCCTGGGGGGCTCCCAGGGGTTCATCCCCTCTGCTGGGATCTGCCCCACCCCAGGCAAGGAGATCCTGGTTTGTGCAGCCCAACCTCCCGCGGCAGAGCCCCGGCAAACCTCGTCACACCCAGGCCAGGCCGTGCTCCCCGGACACCCCACAATTCCTGCACACACCAAGGGGGTCACTTCCCTGCTCGTGCCTCATTTTCCCCAAAGCCCAGGAGCTCCGGGCACCCCACGGGCTGGGATTTGGCCGTGCCAGGGCTCGGGACTGGCGTGTCCCCCGTGTGCCCAGTTTGGGGCTCCAGTTCAACCGGGGCAGCACGTCCTGAGTCACGGCGCGTTTCCTCCCGGCATCCCGGTGCTTCCCATCAAAGGCCGGCTCCTGCCCAGCCCTGCTGGCTCTGGTGAGCTCATAGCCCAGGGTGCCATGACTGTATTTTATTGTAATTATTTTTCATGTTGAAACGCGCTGGTGGGAGGGAAGGGGGAGGGAGCTGCGCCCTTTGCCGTGGCCTCGTGCCAGGGCCAGAAGTGCTGAGCTTTTGCCTGTCCCAGCGCGTCTGGACCTTGACGGGGACGTCCCCACCCCGATGACACCCCAGGGCTGTCCCCATGTCGCTGCCAATGCAGCCTTTGTGGATTTTCCTCCTTGGACTTAGAGGAGCCGTGAGGGAGGACCTGGGGACCAGCACAGGGGTGGCGGTGGCAGGATTTGGGGAACGGTGGGTTTGTACCAAAGGTCTGGGACACCCCAGAGCAGGGTCAGGGACCTCGGAGCGCCCCACGGAGCGGCCAGGCCTGCATGGGGCTGCCCAACCCCTCCTCCTGTGGATGCACAGCCCCCTGAGCCCTGCCATGGGCCACAGTTCAGCCCCAGACCCCGCTGTGGGGCTGGGGGCACCGAGAGCAGCCAAGGCTGGGGGACCCGGCTGCTCCCCACCCTGCTGGGATGGGACGGGAAGGGATGGAATGGGATGGGATGGGATGGGATGGGATGGGATCCATGGGATGGGATCCATGGGATGGGATCCATGGGATGGGATCCTTGGGATGGGATGGGATGGGATGGGATGGGATGGGATGGGATCCATGGGATGGGATCCATGGGATGGGAGCTGCCCGGACACGTGTGCAGGGAGAGACGAGGCAGACGAGAGGCAGAGGTGCAGGAGAAGGTTTATTGTGGACGCACAGAGGCTTTGGCAACACGTGACCCCCTCCCCGAATGGGGGGGCTGCCCGGACCCCCCTCGGCCTCTCACCTCCTCCTGTCGCTGCTCCAGCCCTCCGGGACAGCGGGTTTGGAGTGGGCCAGACTGGACACCCCCCACAAAAAAAGTTAAATAGTTGGGGGCTGACAGCTCTCTGGGATGGAGGCAGCCCCTCTCCCTTTTTTCCCCCTCCCCAGAGCAGAGGACAGAGGAGAGGGAGGGAGAGGCCCTGCCAAAACCACCCCCACTCCTGGCATCCAGGCTGGGGTGGCCATGGAGGAGCTGAGACTCCTCCCCCTCCCACAGCAACCAAAAAAAAGAAACAACCCCCTTCCCCAAAAAAAGAAAAAAAAGCAAAGCAAAACCCCCCCACAAAAAAAAAAAACCAAAAAACAAAAAACCCCATGGAACGAAAAAAACAAAAAAAAACAAAAAAAAAAACCCCCAAAAACAAAAAACCCGACAAAAATAAAAAAAACTAACAAGAAAAAAACACCAAAAAACTAACCAACTAATCAACAAAAAAAACACAAAAAACAAAAAAATAAAAAGCCCCACCAAAAAAATCCCACAAAAAAAAAAAACCAAAACCCCAACCCCCCCAAAAAACAAAAAACAATTAAAAAAAAAATTAAAAAAAACCCAACAACCAAAAAAATCCCACTAAGAGATGCCGAAGGGTCTGGAGCGGGGGCAGGTGGGGGCCAGTCCCCAGCTCAGCAGGGGCCGTTCAGTTCTTGGGCTCTTCGCCAGCCTCGCCGCCGTCTTCGCCGGCACACTCGGCTGTCCATAGCGTGAGGTTGTCCCTGAGCAGCTGCATGATGAGGGTGCTGTCCTTGTAGGAGTCTTCGCTGAGCGTGTGCAGGTCGCCCATGGCCTCGTCGAAGGTGGTCTTGGCCAGCGAGATGGCCTGCTCGGGGGCGTTGGCAATCTCGTAGTGGAACACGGAGAAGTTGAGGGCCAGCCCCAGGCGGATGGGGTTCGTGGGCTGCATCTCCTTTTTGCTGATGTCCATGGCCTCTCGGTAGGCTTTCTGGGCCTGCTCTATCGCTGACTTGCGGTCGTCCCCGCTGGCCACCTCGGCCAGGTATCGGAAGTAGTCGCCCTTCATCTTCAGGTAGAAGACCCTGCTCTCGGGATCGCCCTCCTTCTTGATGAGATACTTCTCCAGCAAGCCCAGGACGCTTTTGCAGACGTTGTTCAGCTCCTGCTCCACCTTCTCCCGGTACTCGTTCACCAGCTGCGCTTTGTCGTCGCCCTCCTCGGTTTTGTGCTCGATGCTGGAGATGACCCTCCAGGCCGAGCGCTGGCAGCCCACCACGTTCTTGTAGGCGACCGAGAGGAGGTTGCGCTCCTCGTTGGACAGCTCGTCCCCGTGCTCCACCACGGCCTTCATGAAGTCTGCCATGTCCTCGTAGCGCTCAGCCTGCTCGGCCAGCTTGGCCTTCTGCACTTGGTGGTTTCTTTCCATGGCTGGGACGGGCGCGGGCGGACGCTTGGGCGAGCAGCGGGGCCGGGAGCCGTGGGAGCCTCTGCCGAGCGCTGCCGCCGGGATTCGCTTTTGGCTGGGCGTCGGAGCCTCGAGCGAGAGCAGGAGGAGCCAGCCAGGTCCAAGGAGCGTCCTCCTCCTCCTCCTCCTCTGCTTCCTCCCCGCCGAGCGCGGCCTTAAAAGGAAAATCGCGGTGAATCATCGCCCGCGGGCGGCGGGCGCTGGGGAGGGGGCGAGGGGGGGCGGCCGACGCCCTGCCCTCCCGGTGGGTGCAGCACCCGCGGATGCCCCGAGGGTGTCCCCAGAGCCACCGCCCACCCGGCACCCAGGGAACGCCCATGCCGCTGCTGAGAGCGCTTGGAAGGGCGACAGGCGCTGCGCTGTCCTTTGGGGGGACGGGGACACGCGGCACAGCTCGACTCTTCCCACACCCCCCCCCCCGAGAAATGGGCCACGGGGTGGGGCCGCTCGTAAAAATGGGTTCCTCCCCCCCGAGAAAGCCATATCGCTGTCGTTTTTAATATGGTTATTAACCTGCCGGTAGTTGCGAGGGCTGGACGGGCAGGTATTTATTCCCACAGGTGGGGAACCCGAGGGAGAGGCTCCGCACCTCTCCAGGCGCCGCAGGACGGACCGTCCCAAAAAGCGGGGCACAGGCACCCCACGCCTTGAGCCGCCGCACGGCGGGAGCGCCTGGGCCCCCCAAATACCCCGTGGTGGGAGGAGGAGCGAGGGGAGACCCCACCCCACAACCTGTGCTCCTCCACCGCCCGCCTCCACCCCAGGGCTGCCCGTCCCCATCCCACCGTCCCACCGGGGACGTTTCCCTCTCTCAAGCTGTAACGGAGGAGCGCCAGGGTTCGCTTTTTGGAAGTTTTTGGCTGTTCCCGGCTGCCCGTGGGCCGCGGTGGCATCGCAGTGCCCCGATAGGGATCTGTGCTGCGCCTTGCGCTGAGTTTCACTCTCGAGCCTGTTGCCACACGCCGGGCGCTGGCGCAGCCCCGGCCCCGCTGCCGGCCCAATCCCGGCTTTATCTCCGTGCGGGAGCGTGCGGGAAGGGCAGGGTGGGGCGGGCCCCGGTGGCTCCGGGCCAAGGCGAAAAGGGGCGTTGTGTATTTTCTAATGAGCCTGACTCGCTGCTTTGCTCCTCCCTGCCGACGCCCGGCCGGGAGCGCCCCGCGATCCCCCCTGCTCCTTGCTCAGCCCCAGTGGGCCTTGCTGGGGATGGAGAGCGCGGCACAGACATGAGGATGCTTTTCCCGACCGCTTTCAGCCCAGGAAAACACCCCAGCCTTCACATCACCCCCTCTGCGCCCTGGAAAGGAACTCAGGGCTGTCCACCCCTTCCCAGCCGAGCCCCGGGCACGTGGCGGGGCTGGGGTAGCCAGGGTGCCATCGAGGGGCTCCGGTGGCCGCAGCGTGAGGGTGCCCGGCTCCCCCGACCTCCCCGCAGCCCCTCCGTGTCCCCCCGAGTGCCACTCGTGGTGCCTCTCCTGCAGCTGGAGCTGTCCCCAGATGAGCTGATCCCGTGGGAGCGGGTTCCGCCCGCTGAGTCGGGAAAAGGCGCTTCCCAAGGGAATGGGTGGGTAGGAGACCACGGCCTGGAGACCCTCCAAGAGCTTCCACCAGGCACAAAACCCACCCCCCATAGAGGGACTGGGGCCAAAGGGTCACCCCAATGCACCCAGCCTGCCAAAATCCACCTCCTCCCCTTGGAAAAACGCAGGCAGGAACCCCTGGGTGGGTAAATCTGAGCTCACATTCCTTCGAACAGCAAAACCGTAATATGGGGTTGTGGTCTGCCTTCCCCAGCCCTGGTGAAGGATTCAAAGCCTGCCCAGGCTTCCCAAACCTTGGGATGATCCTGCCCCACCCTGCATTTGATCTCCTTAACCCTGTGGGGTCCCGTGGGGAGACCCCAGGGATCCCCCTTTCCCAGCAGGACACGTGTGGGGTGTGGATGGCTCAGCCTCGGATCCGGTGTTTGCGGCAGCCCCTGCCAAAGGGGCTGAGCTGCTGCCAAATTTTGGCTGTGCTGAGCTGAGAGGAGGCTGCAGGAGCGCTCTGCTCTACCGGTTCCGTGGAAAACCAGTGGTGGGTGAAGGGCAGAGCCCCACATCCCAGAGCAGGGGCTGTGGGTGAGCTCGGCTGCACCGTCACCCCACAGAGCACCCGTGGGTGCCCTGAATGCTGAAGGGCCAGAAGGCTCATCCCAAATCATTCTACGGTTCTGTCATCTGCCCGGGGAGGGGACATCCAGTTGACCCCAGCCCTGGGGACGCTGCCCAGGCCACGTCTGCAGTCCCGCGAGCCGCAGGCAGGCGTGGGCTGGGCGCTGGCAGGAGGCAGAGGATGCTCATGGCTGTTCCCAGCGGCACTGGTAGGATGCTCAGAGCCCGTCTGGCCACCCTGCCCAGCCCTGCTAGCTCCCAAACATCAGTGGACACCTCATTTTTCCAAGGGGTGCTCACTGTGCCCCGGGTCCTGCGGGCACTGCCCGCTGCTCCTTCCCAGCCTGGCTTGGCCCTTCCCCCTGCACAGGAGGGGGCAGAGCCACGGGTGGCTGAGAGTGGCCCCAAACTCTGCCACTGCCCAGTTTGGGAAGGTCCTGGCTCCTGTCCCCAGGGCCACACGGCCAATAGCAAAGGGGTGCCAGCCCTCGGTGGCTTCCCCTGGCTCCCTGCTCGGGCCTGCCCAGGCAGGAGCCGCTCCCCTCCGCCAGCAGAGCCAGACACGGGCGTACAGTAAATAGGAGAAACTTTTATTCTGTTACAAAAGTAAAAGGCATAAATAGATGGTGAATCCTACAGGGCTGGGGCAGGTCTGGCTGCTCCTCTCAGCTCCCAGCCCAGGGGAGGCTGCTCGAGGTGCTGCGGAGCTGGAACCCCTTCCCCTAAAACCAGAGCCGTGCTGAGATGAGACGGGAAGGGGGAGCTGGCCCGGGGGGCTGCAGGGATCAACTGACCAGGTAGGAATTCCCATCCGGAGAGGGCTCCGGCCCACGGACACGGCTGGAGGGGCTGGGGGCTTGGGGGTGTGGTGCCCCTGGCTTGGCTGTAAACGCTCTGGTGGGAACCTGCTCCTTCCAAAATCCCACTGGGACGCCAACCACGACATTCCAGCATCTGCGGCGGGGACACACCGTCACTGAGGGTCCGGCTGGTGGCCACCGGGAGCCACCAGAGCCCTCGGGGTCCGTCCGGTGGCGGGAGACAGCAGGAACTCCGATTATTGCACTCGTTGCTGGGATGGTTGTATGGCTTTGGGCTCCGAGCCCGTCCCCTCCCGGAGCGGGGCTGGAAAAGCTTTTCCTCGCCGCGGCCGCTTCCCTGCTCCCTGGGGAGGGAGGAAGGCGCAGGCCTGGCGAGCGGAGGCACTCGAGGTGGTCATGGCTGTGGGCTCGGCTCCCGCGGGATGCTCCACGAGAGGCACAGGCTGCTGCGGCTCTGGCACTGGATCCGCCCGCAGCGAGGAACAGGAGAGGGGAGGAAGAGAAAGACAGGGTTAGTGCCAGAAACGCAGGAGCGGGGCGGAGCATCCAGGGTGGCTGCCAGAGGGGAACAGGCTGGGACGCAGTGAGGAAGGGGCTCCATCCCTGCCCTGAGGCTCAGGGAGCTCGTGGGGGGCTGCAGGGAGGGCGCAGAGGGGCAGCCCACAGCCCACCGGTGACACAGGTCATCCCAACGTGCCCTGAGGGAACTTACCTGGGCCACGGGAGGAGGACCCAGGGGTCAGAGCGAGGAAAACGGGCAGGGGGGACAGAGGGACCACCTGGGCCACAGAACGGGTCAGGGATGGGGGACAAACCTGCCCCAGGGCCCAGCCCCGTTCAGGCCAGAGCTCCCTCCTGAATGGGCCTGGGCTGGGGGTTCCTCACACACCCCCCTGCACAGTGACTCCAGCCAGCCCCGGACACATGTGTCCCATGTGTCCCACGTGTCCCACACGTGTCCCCCATGCAGACCAAGCGGCTCCAGCCCATGCCAAGCCCCAGCACAAAGCTGGGGGAACCCAGACCCATCCTTGTCTGTGGCAAAGCCTTCAGGGGACCCCTGCACAGCCCAGGACGCTGCCCCCATGGGATGGATGGGGCACACGGATGGCAACAGCCGGAGGGTGACGGGCTCCGAGGACACAGTGTCAGGCAGTGGAGATGAGGTGGGTGGCTGCAGTGGGTGAGAGGGAGAAGAAAACACTTTCTTACCAGCCAACCCTCAGAAATCAGGGCAAACCTCCGAGGAGGGGCAAATCCCGTCAGGCTGTGCAGGAAATGGCAAAGTCCTGGCAGGCGTCCTCCTGGAGAAGACACCAGAGGTTACGCACCTCACCTGCCGCGGGGCCAGAGGGGCTGGCACAGACGGGGAGCAGAGCCCAGGTGGGGAAAGGGCACTGAGGTGACAACGGGGGGGGGATGAGCCCCTGCCAGCCTGGAGACATGGGACAGCAAAATCCCTTCACTCCAGCAAGAGTCACAGCAGCACCAACGGCTGCCCATCCCTCGGAGCTGGAGTTTCCAGGAGCTTCCAGGAGAGGCCTGAGCCTAAGAGAGTCCAACCTGAGAGATGCCAAACACCAGGACACACCTGCCCTCTTCTGTCTTCAAGGAGGAAAATAATAATCCAAGCAGTTGACTCTTTAAAAATAGAATTTTATTGAGTAAAAAGGAAACTGGTTTAAATATAAACAGGAAGGAGTCTGGCCCCTGGTAACCCCCCTCCTCACTGCTCCTCTGCTGCCCCCCGGCACAGGCACTCGCAGAGCACAAAGCACGACGCTGGTGAACTCAGGGGGGCTGGGCTGCCCCCCAAAAAGTGCTGCCCCTGCCCGAGGTTGAAACTGGTCTGTCTGATCCAAGCAAACCTGACAGGCAGCTCGGCACCGTGTGCCTCTGCCCCGGTGCCAACGTGCACAACGCTCCCTGCCCAGGATAGAAAATGTTCTACACAGAAAAAAGTCCTACAAATTGTGCAAAAATATCCAGCAGCTTTTAGTAACACGATTCAAGTATTGCTACAAGGTTTGTGACTCTCCCTTCACCCCAGGGACACAGAGCTGGCTGCCTGGGTGCAGTGATGCTCATGGGTGAGCAGCTGGAATGGCTCCCAGGGCACTGGGGACGGCCCTGGGGACAGGGGACAGCCCTGGGGTCACTCTGCTGGTCAGAAACCCAAACCCAGAGCACAGCATGAGCTCAGCAGACACCAGCACCCTCTCACTGCCTGCTCTGTGAAGCCCCACCGGGGAAGGGCGTGACCCTCAGGAATTCACACACTTTGCTGTTCCCAAACCCGACCCCTGTAGCCTCGTGACCCCATCACAGAACACAGCGTTTCTCCTTCTCTGGTAGAGGAGGGTCCCCTGACTTGTGCTCTTGCTGCAAAACGTGTCTGACCAACTGGTGGGGCCAAACCACAGCCCCCCCTCGGCAACCAGCCAGGAAATGGGGCCAGCAGGGATCACCCCGACATCCTCCCTTGCTGCCAGCCCTGCTGGGAGCCAGAGCCCGCCCAGCTGAACAGCCCAACGCAGCCAGGCACTGGCCTGAGAGACAGAGCAGCCCTGCCAGGGGGAGCAGGATGGGTTCATGGACACAACAGGGACACCTGGGAGGTAACAGCTCCTGCAGCCCAGCCCCGAGCGGGAATCAGCGCCCACCTGATGATTCCCAGCAGGAATCACAGCCATCCCCCGGAGCTCAGGGGTCTGGGGGCTCCCCAGGGCCCCCCCTGCTTCCAGCACCAGTCTGAGGGTCCCACAAGCTGTCGAGCTCTGTCAGTCAAAACCCCTGACAGGCCACATCACAGTGAAACAAATAAACAAAAAATAATAAATAAACGTAAAAAAAAGAAGGCAACGCATGGCTCGAGTCTTTGGCAGCTCTGGGTCCCAGGGCTGTCCCGCCTGAGGCCGGGCATGCGCAGGGGAAGGGACTGGCTGGAGCAAGGTGCAGGCACAGCAGGCACTGGGAACATCACGGCACTGCTAGGGAATGCCTCCTACCATGCTGGTGTCAGTTTTGGCTCCAAAGGAAGGGATTTCACTCTTGGGACTGGACGGGGTCCCGAGATCTGGCTGGATAAATCCTCTTCTGTCTATCAAACTGGAAAACAGGAAGGGAAGAGTTCAGGGAATGAAGACTCAGGAGCTCACAAGCCACAGGGAGGGCTCTTCCCCCGGCAAAGGCAGGATGCTGTGAGCCACAGACCCATCCTGTGAGCCACAGACCCATCCTGTGAGCCACAGACCCCTCCCCTGAGCCACAGACCCCTCTGTGAGCCACAAACCCTTCCCCTGAGCCACAGACCCCTCCTATGAGCCACAGACCCATCCTGTGAGCCACAGACCCCTCCTGTGAGCCACAGACCC